>JACTAT010000007.1:1532964-1556430 GCA_014526335.1 Chrysaora quinquecirrha | reverse complement strand
TTTCCACAGGTAAAAAGGTTTGTAATGCAACGTGAAATCGCCCGTGTAATTCCTCGTGAAATCACTGCACTCTTTGTAATCACAACTGGCGTGTAATCACTTGGAGGATTGGACGAATTGTGAAATCAACATGTAATCCTACATCAGTGTAAGCATCTGTAAACGCTTTGTAATCCAATATACATGTAATCTGACGTTTTTACCCTGTAATCCTCCCCACTTGTAATCACCCGAAAATAACGCCATGTAATTCGATATACGTGTAATCCCAAAAAATTTGTGTAATCCCACTTTGTGTAATTACTAATGTAATCACTCAGCTAAGCCCCCCGTCCCACATAAAATGGTGCACGCCAGAATGAAAATAAGGAATATCAAACAAATAGACAAGTGTGCTTGAGGTAAGTAGCATTTATTCATGAAATCACATAGCCTGTGAAATAATGCTCTAAAATACTTTTCATAATTATTTTAAAGTAAATCGTCTCTTCATTTTTTCTCGTGTCTTGACTGGGCAAACAACGGGACTCATCTTCTTCAAAACCTTCAATATTTTCTTCTCAAAATCATCTTCAACGTTTTAAATCCAAAGCAAACATCTTCCTCTTCGATTCGAAATGGGTGCTGAAATAATTACAAAATTTGAATAAATCACTGAATAAATCATTTCATAACAAAATCAAAGCAAACAATAATTTTGAAAAACAAGTGCAACTTACGTCTTTTTGAAAAGTCAGGCTTCTACTCCAAAACATTCGCGATGTTGTAACAGGCCATCAGTCTCAGTCAAGTCCGCTGATTTTCCGCAATACTTTCGTGTTCGTGCTTCTAAACGGTTGCATCGTCGCCTTTAATCTGTTATCTGAAAATAAATGAATTTAGCTTGATAAATAAACTTTGTTTAATACAGATATGTCTAAATCTCGGTGAAGTAATAATTAAAAAATTCTTTTTGCGAATTAAAATTTCGGAGAAAATTGATATTTACCGTGGAAAATCTCATTCCATCATCCTGCAGCATCATTCTGGCTGCACAAAAATAACGGCTTCTTTTCGGTAAACGACTGGCTTCTTGGTGCAGCTTTTCATTTTCTTCTTCATGGTCAACTTTGCCGATCAAGCTAGGAAGACTTTGCCAATATATAGCGATTCGCGATCACGTTAACGTTATGAAAATATCAACATCGCATCAACAACATTGACTTTAAATTCAACGGAAAGCGCGTAATTTTCAAACTAAAATAGTTGCTCTGATTGGTTGAAATTTGTTTTTTTCTTTTCATATTCTATGATCTATTGTTACTTTTAAGTATTGGTGCGAAAATGACTTCTTTCCTTGTTTCAGCGCTTATTGTTCTATTCCATTTATGACAATTACAAGGTGTATTGTGAAAGAAAGAAAATACTCTAGAGACTACAGGGCAGAGAACTGTTCTCTGAGAACATTTGTTTTTCAGAATTAGCGCAGGAATTAGATCTTTTATGGATTATTCCACTCCACTTCAAATTAAACTAACAAGGCTGCTGTCTTTATGTTTATGATGAAAAAGCAAGGAAAAAACTATAGGCATATTTTTCTGAAAGTTGAAACAGAGTAGTAGGGTCTTTTTGACCCCATTCTGATAAACAAATTCAACTATTGTATTGTAAGTTTGGTATTCCAGGACCTGAAAGAACTTTTCAGTTGCGAAACTTTTTTATTTGTCCTATTTTGTCGAAGTCTGAACTAAATATAGTGTGATAAATGTAATATGTTTAATTTTCTACCTGTCCTTGTGGGTTTTCAGTTAAGTCTGTGGAGTTTCACAAATGTTTGATTGCAAATCAAGTGTAATGCTACAAGGGACTACACCAACTGCATGATTACACGTTTTAGTGATTTCGCACTTTACTGTAGGATTTCACCTGTGTTTCATTACAAATACATTGTAATGCAACAACGGATTACAACAACTGCATGATTACACGTTTTAGTAATTTCAAGGACTGTAGGATTTCACCTGTGTTTCATTACAAATACATTGTAATGCAACAATGGATTACAACAACTGCATGATTACACGTTTTAGTGATTTCACACTACTGTAGGATTTCACCAAGGAGGATTTCACTAACTGCATCATTACATTTGTGAGTGATTTCATCCTCCTGTAGGATTTCAACAACATTTCATGTTGTGGAGGATTACAAGATAAATGTAATACAACAGAATGGTGTAATTCCACATCAGATTACACCAAATTCTGGTATTACACGTCTGAAGCATTACAAACCTTTTTTACCTGTGTTCCTTTCACGACTTTGGAGAGCAAAATAGAAAAGCAAGAAAATATGGAAGCAAGGGAAGCAAGAAAAGGTGGAAGCAAGAAAATAGAGAAGCAAGATCTATAATTCATGTGAATGCATTTTAATATATTTCAAGAAATCTAATTTATTTCAAGGTGGATATAATTCAGTGCTCCCCAGTGTCTCTGTCCCCTTCACTTCGCGTGTATTTTTACAGGAAGGTACGTTGATCATGCGTGGCATGGTCGAATGATCGTGCAAATGAAAAAAATACCCGCTTTTTCTGTAAACATTTCACTTATTTACGGCCTGCCAGGATGAAAGACTTCCTGCACACGTATTAGAGATTCGCACCCCCCATTCTAATCATGTTGATAATGTTTCCACTAGGCATAATAGGTATCATACCAAGACAGGACAAAACAAGAAACTGCGCAGGTTAGAAGAAATGCGCTTCTGGCTAATTAAAAACCTTAGATAGAATCTACCTCAACAGAGATCATGAAGCAATTGAAAAGGTTTGGCCACAAATATACAACTACGAGAATGAAAAAAAATTGTGGGCAACCATTGAAAACACTACAGAGGTTTTTGTGCTTTGGTGATGTTACACGCTAAGAAGGTTAATAAAAACAACACACGCTGTCGTGAACAATTGTTTATCTTGTTAACGAAACAAGATATATATAATTCCATTGGGTTTTCGTTTGTGTGTATGAAATGAATTTACATGGCAACACACTGCCTTGGTCAGACAACAGAATGCATTATCTAACCATGCTTATGCCTAGGCTATGCTGAACTCATGGCCGATAGGGCATTGATATCCCTAGTCGCAGGACTATAGTCGTGATTATGATGGTAGCTGTCTGTTCTGTGAGGACTTCTATTTCTCAATGTACATTGCATTCAGTGTATCTAATTGAAGAGTTGCAACAGCCAAAGTCCTCTAACGACTCAAGAATTACATGCAAACACCGAGTACTTTCATTACTGCACAACAAACACTTAGATAGACTTTGGTTGGGTCGTCTAAAAGTTTAAAAGCATCCCTCTACTGCACACAAAAGCAAGGTAATCAAAGACGGTATTGTTATTTTTGCTAGTGTCTTGAGATTATAAAAAGACTTAACATTGAAATATAGAGTAATCCTTTATGAAATTTATGAAATATTTCATGAGGTATCTCTTCGGGTGATCTTAGGACTCTGTGTTTATTGATTTCGGCATGTTTCGTGATGGTAATCCTGTCTAAGTAGTTGATTTTCTCTCTTCCCAAGGTCAAACCAGGCATCACGTATGCTTTGTACTGGCATGGAAGCATTTGAAAAGCTTGCAAGAAATTGAGGTCTTTTATTGAACTGTTGCTAGAGATAACTATGCGAGAATTCTGTTAATTTTAGCGTCACTTCTATGGAGAAGATTGGGTTCTAAGATTTCAAGCATATCCTAAAGATAGCTGCCTTTAATCTGTGATGTGCATATTTATATCGAGGCATTTGTAAGTCAGTGTGATAATGCGAAATTATTGAATAACCAATAGATAACATGATATGAACTCGCATATGAACAAGACGACACACTCATAGGCTGAGTCACATGCTGCCGAAGTTTAGAGCAGTGAGGAGTCAAGATTTCATTTTACAAGCACGTTGAAGGTTGAAACTTTATTAACTCAACAAGGCAATGAGTTCAACAATAATATTATAACAGATGAAGGAACAACCAAACTTAGACTATACTACCAAATACTGCAAGACCAAATATTTGGCAGCAAAAAGGGTTGGCATTGCTCAGTCATAACTAATTTCAGCAGTGCGAAACAACTGAATTGCATCAAATGCATTGTATCGAATCGACCATTTGACAGTTTCCAAGGCAAAGCTATCAGACTATACAGCAGAAAAGGCGAAAAATTGGGTGGTAAAAGCAATACGTTCAGCATTGAGCGAGAGATTTCGAGACTTCGTTTCAATAGAGAAAGCTGACGAAAACTGAGCCGAAAGGGCAGTGATTACTTGTATTAAAGGCTGTACAACTATTAACATTAAAAAAACTTCTTATCTTTTCGAAAACAAAGTGAGGAGTAAGACATGACTGGTATCAAGCTTAGTATCAAGAACTAGAGGATGCATTTCAGCCCAGACAGCAACTGAAGACTGGACTAAAAAGGCAGCTATACCCTGATTAGAGGTAGGCCAACACAACCATTTCCATTTCGAAGGACTAGTTTTTATTGGAAATATAAACTCATGTTTAAAGACGGCGTACATTAGTTGGGTATCGTTAAGCATCGAGCAGAATAGTGCATAAGAGAGAGTTAGGGCAAGGGAGAAGATTATAAGCATGGACGATGATGATTGTTACGTTACCCTATTGGGAGATAGGATTGATCTAGGTGGCGTAAAGATCCTGGAATTGATAGATCGTTTACAGCATGATGTATCGAATCATTGTGTAGAGCATGAAGCCTCTCTGGAAAGCAATGACATTGAGAAAGTTGAAAAATCGAAGGGTTCGAAAGAGGCAGATCTGCTTGGTGGTTTACGAGAGGAGGCACGCAAACAGGCAACTTATTTGAAGCATGCAATTGAGGAAATAAGTTGGCTGAGAGAAAGAAATGAAGAGCTACAAACACGAGATTTCGAATTGAATAATCTGTGCACGAAATATGAGTCTGATCTTGCTGAGAAGGTCGATATGATAAAGGAGGAAAACGCTAAATTAGAAGCGAAAGAGAAAGAAGTTGAAGACTTGAAGGATATTCTTGAGCAACGGATTATTGAAGAGAATAACGCGAAAATGCTTTTAGATATACAAGATATGGAATATTCGAGTAAGTTAGCCGAAAGGGATGAATACATACTAGCACAAGAATCCGCAATTGAAAATTTACAACAAGTCGTCGATCAGCTTGAATACGAGGTTCACGAGGCAAACGAGGCTATCGAGGAGCATCGATTGGAGGTTAACAAAGCCGAGGAACAGCTCAAGGAGTCTTGGGACAAAGAAGAGAGGCTGGAGCGGGAGAACAGGGACTTGCTGGAAAAAATAGGGTCCATTAAAGAGAAATCAAAAATACTACAGGAAAGTTTAGTTGTTATAGAGAATGATTTGAGGGAGAAGGATGAAACGATCTCAATTTTGGCAGGCCAGAAGAACGCATTAGAAAGTGATAAAGTTTGGGAAATTGAGAAGATTTTAGAAAAAACAAAATCGCTGAACGTTGATTTAAAGGACGAAATCTTTAAGTTTAAAGCTGACAATACAGACCAACCGCCTGTTATTGATTACAGCTTAGCAACGGGACACAATACCGAGGCTGTAAATTATAAAGAAGATGAGCTTACAGGAAAGCAAAGCGAAGAGATGCTTTCCCTAAAAGGCTTAATTCATCAAAAAGATACGGAAATTAAAAAGTTAATGGAAAACAATATCGCCATTACTGAAAAGCTGAGGTGTTTGTCAGGAAATATAAAAGAAACTGACCAGTGTGGTGTTATTGAAGAAACTAATACAATATCTCTTATTGAAATTAATGATAACATTACATGTAATACTTTGAAAAATGAGGAAAAGAACAGTATTAATAAATCAAGCGTATCTAATACAGAAATCGGGATATGTGCCGAATCAGAAAGACCTTCGTCAGTATGTTTGGCTATCAGAAACGACATTGAAGCAGCGGAGGATGAAAGCTTGGAAATATATTCAGCAGAGGAGTCTTTCCATATGGTGAGTGATATTGATATGGATTCAAAAGAAGATTCAGAACTCCTCGTCGATTCGGCAGAATGTAAAAGCAGAGATTTTAAGAATACTGAATTCAAGACTGGAACTGGCATTGATGGGGATGATAATCAAGAGAATGGAATTGGAGGGAAAGAAACAGAGATTCAAACTGCAGAGATTACGTTCCTCGCAGAGAAAGACTTCAAAGAAGACTCAGAGCTCTTGACAGATCCAGGAATGAACAAAGTTGATTATTCTGAGAATACTGAATTCACGACTGGAAATGGCATATATGTGAATGATATTCAAGACAACTGCAAGACAGAGGTTTTAACAGAGATTCAGACCGCAGAGATTTCGTTTCTTGCAGATGAGAATTCAAATGATGCTGATAGCGATGAAAGAGTACTGCTAGAAGGGATTGTCAATGAAGAGGGAACCATAGATGGAGCTGCAGAGGTATCTGAGACATTTGTTGTTGCCTTTACAACTGAAGACGATAACAGAACGTCAGTAGCGAAAATGGGATATGTTGCGACACACAAGAATGGTTTTGATGATGGAATGCGAATTGTCAGGCTGACTAGTAACGCGCAGCCTGTCGAAGAAGGCAGTGGAGAATTCTGCAATGGTAATATTGAGATAAGTGGAAGTGAAATACAGCATTTGTCTATATCGTTTGATTCTGATAAGGAGTCTTCGGATGAAGGGAGCGTCACAGAGTATGACATAACTGAAGACAGTGATCATTCTTGGAGTAAAAGGGTAACAGATGAGGGACTGTGTCAGGGAGATTCTAAGAGTATCTCAGACCATTCTGATTTGCAAGGATTGTCTTCGTATAAAGAGAAGAACAAGAAGAATTCTAATCTTCATGATCATGAGTCGATGTTGCGGCACAATGAAAATCTTCCCGAAATGTATGCAAAAGAAGATGCACAGATTAAAGAGGTAGATGAAAAGACCAAAGTTAACTTTGATAAGATAACCGATGAAACCAAAGATAATGATCAAGAGGATGAAATACGGGGAGTTCGGCTTATTGACGCTCAGTTGATGCTTAAAAAGATGGAAAGTGTCTCAGATTCTTCTGAATCCGAGCTGGATTTCTTTGCTCAAGCAACCGATGAAAATGATGGTGATTTGTCTGGGGGAGAAGTGAAATATGCTGTGCAGATTGAAGGAGAAACAGAGGGAGATGAAATAGAAATAGAAGCTGAAGAAGAGGAATCTTTATATCAAGAGACAATGCATTGTGTTTATTCAGCATGTGACGAAACAGAGAAAAATGAAGCAGATTTACTCGATTACTCGAATGATTACGATGATCGTTTGCCTAAGTTTATAACGATCGAAAAACAAGAACAGCGTGCTGTAAAGGAGAACTTAGACGAAGAAAAAGCGGAAGATATCGCCGAAGAGAAATATTTGCAATTGATTTCGAATTTGCAGAAAGAAATTAAAGATCTAAAGGGTGATAATGAGAGACTGATTGCTGAAAACAATGATATCAAAGCTGAAAATATGGATGTTCAAAAAGAGGCTAGCGATCTGCGCGGAGTGATAGCGAGTCAAGATGACGTCATAAAAGCAGGGAAAGTCAGAGAGGATTATCTTGTGAAGGTATCTGAGCAAGGGAGAGAGGAAATAGCAGGTCTTGAAAAGAGAATTGCGCGAGAAATTTCTAGAAATAAACCCACCCCGAAGTGCCAAGTTTGTCAGAAGCTCAGTGCAGAAACTGCGGAACAGAGACTTGAGATTGGTGAGATAGATGAAGAACTGACGAGAACAAAAGCTGAACTAGAAAGAGTTAGAAAAGATCTTGATGAAATGAAGCAGAATAATAATAACCCACCAGAAGTGATCATAGCTCATGCTGATGATTATAGCAAGAAGAAGAAAAGTAAAAAACGATCTTTATTTTGTGCGTGAGTTAAGGAGATTGTGATTACTATTTTGATCGTTTCTACAGCTTATATATTTATATTTATAGCTTTTATATACTCATTTTGTACTCACAAGCATTTCGTAGAAATCTAGTATCTTCTTTTACGTACGTTGCCCTCTTTGCCCTGCGATTGCTCAGTCTTGTTTCCCTTCCTGCAATGAGAACAACAGAATAAATTGGTTTTTAGCAATGAAATTTAGGGAATATAATTCTTTGGATGATTTAGATAATTTTGATGGTTTAAAATCGGGTACATGTGAAATTTACTACGCTGGGCCAGATGTAGATTTGCCCCGAGTCCATTCCTAAAAAACCTTGTCAAAAGTCCACCATTCCGTGATAGAACAAAAGTGAGAGAGAACCGACAGATACAGACTTTCCCCAAGTCTCTTTCACCATCCTTTGTTGTTTCACGGAATGGTGGACCTATTCTAGTCAAGTCTATTTCTCAATATCCTTAGGAGAAGGATATTGAGCAACAGACTTAGGGCGAGTCCAGGCCAGATAAGAATAATAAAGCTAGTTAAATTTCAACCCTCAAACGCAAAGCGATAAATGCGCTTAAACCCTTAATCCTGGCTCCCATTTCCATAACGATTGCATGATTATCGCACGATTGCATTAGAATCACGCGTTCTTATCTCTAATGGAAACAGATTGCACTGAGGTAGTGAAAGTTTAATCAATTTTAATGTTTACATTGACGATCTTGTGATCGCATATTCGCTCTACGATTATGATGATGATCTTGAGATTTCAGCGATTTTTTCATAGCGCCCTGAATAGTGCGAATGCAGTATACCTTATAACCGCGCGGTAGTCATGCGGTCGTTAGGGTTATGTAAAGACTGGGCATACAGTCGTGGAGATTAGCAACCGGTGGTTTGCGCAGTCTCGCTCAATGCGGGTCTTTTTAAGCTGAAAAGGGCAGGAAAAGAATAATTATATTACATTGCTTTTTGGTGTTCCTTTTGAGCATGTTTTGAGCTGAGCGCAGACTTTCTCTTCATGGTGCAACCCCAAATGGACATCTTATTGAGCGCCTCTCTGCACATCATAGTGCTAAAAAGAAAACATGAAAAATAGCCAATTGCTTCTGTAAAATTGAATTGGCTTGTCGGCTTCTGGCGACTATAAATTTAGCCAAAACAAACTGCGAAAGAAACAGATTGACAAAAATTAGCAGAACAGAAGAAAGAAACTAAAAAAAGCCAAAGAAAACTCGGAAAACTCCTCACTTCGCTAGTTTCAATGAGTTTCATACTGAATGATGCTGAAATTACATTTCCATCTTTCATCATGAAAAGAAAATAATTTCATCATCTTCGGGAAAACTTCCGTTCTTCGCTGGTGTACATTAACGTAAGAAAGTAGCTTTGAAAAACAGCTGCAATCACTTTGATTGGCTAGTTAAAAATTTGCATAGTATTATTGACCAATCAAAGCTCGCCACTCAGGCAGATTCTATTTTTGCAACCAGAAATTTCGTCATTCACCATTGTCTTTTTATCCGCAGAATAAATTACCAAGGCTTCAGGAACAAAAGCAGTTGGGGAAATTTCGAAGACGAAGTGGGAGTGAAAATAAAATTGAAGTAATATATTCTAGGAAATAAAACATTTATATCAAAATGGTTCTTTTAGATTTATCAGGAGTTGATAGTAAAAAAGTTCTTGCAACACTAGATGAGCCTTGTCCTGGAGCTCCACGAAAGAGAAGACGGTTAGACGACCTAACGCCAGAGGAAAGAGTACTGCGAAGGTAGGGCCTAGGCAGTGGCAGTTGCTTTTTTATTTCGCCCGAGGCTTCAGTTCAGTGTGTTATTTGTCCTGAGTTAGTGTGGCCTTGAAAATTACAGTATTCTAAATGTAAATTTGTAAAATAATAGCCTCGGTAGATCAAAATTTGAATGCTTTTATGTTGTAGTTTCGTAAGATTTCCCGTCATCTTGGTTTACAGTACAAGCGGAAAAGAGGAAGACTTTCAAATCACATACAGGCTTTGTCTGTGTATTGTTGATTGCTTAAAATATAAATTTCTTCCGGTTTTCGCACTGCACATGAAAATATCTCAGTGGCCCAAGATGGCTTCGATTCGTACGTTTGTTTTACTTTCCTGTCAGTCTGTGCCTTGTCTTCTTCCCCGCAAGATTTTAGTCTACAAGAAAACTTTCTAGCTTTCGTTTCAAAGGTCATCACGGAAGCATTTTGTGGTAATGATCGGAAACTTTTTCTTTCAGGAAATTAAAAAATCGTGTTGCAGCACAAACAGCAAGGGACAGAAAAAAGGCTCGTATGACAGAACTCGAAGAATTAGTTGACGATATAGAAAAAGAGGTAAAGGAAAGTGGTTCATAGTAGATTATTTTTAGTAGTTTGGTTAGAGATACGGATACATACAGAAATAGGTTCCCTGAGTCAGGAAACCCAGACAGGACAAAGCTACCGCATGTTACCTAACAAAAACATGAATGAATGGGCTGAAAAAGTTTTGAAAAGGATAAAAAGTGTTTTAACACCTTAGAGCATGGTTTTTGTGTAATTAGTGAAAAAAGCTGAAAAAATACAGGTGTGTAAACAAATCAAAGTTTTTGTTTGGGCTATAACAGCTGAGCAATTTCAAATGATCAACAAAGATCTTTTCAGTAAAGGGAGAATTAGACCATATTTTCCTCCAATTTATTTGTTGACCATGAAGGTAGAATTGAAAAAAAACTTGTAATAAGATCAGGGTACCAGCTCTTGAAAGCCTGTCTTTCATTGAATTTCAAAATTGCTCATGTGATTTTGTGACCCATCAAGCAAGTAAGCACAGGTGGAAAATGGATCCAAATAAGGTCAAAAGCTAGTTTCTAATTCCACTGCTTTTTCGCCATATCCAAGAAATTGCAAGAGCTTGATTGTTCAACTGTGAAAATGTCTCACTGTGGCTGATCTTCTTTGGTCTATCTTTGGTAACTTGCATGTTGCTGCAGGTTCTTTCAAAAGAAGATTTGGTTTCTTTCTCAGTCTTATGTGCTTCGTGAAAACACTTGGCTTCTTAGTTTTGGATTGACCTTTTCACCATAAATTTTTCTTCTCCTCTTTTTGAACCCAACTCTTCAATACCTCGCAGCAAGGTTTCATATTTCTAATTCAATTGATGCAAGTATTTTCCAAAATTTCAGAAAATTTGACCAAGATATGGCCCTGTTTCTTTAAAGGATATTTATATATTCATGAATATCTGAATGTGAAAAATGTTAGACTTTTCACTTTTTTAACTAAGAGGTCCTTTAAGTAACCGCAGAGAAAATTCAGCTCTAGGAAACAATTCTTCAATAACCTAAAAAGACAGCAAAAAGACATGCGAGGTTTCTAAGATGGGGTTAGCTCATTGCCTGGCTATACTTCTAAATAACTGCAGCAAGAAGCGATATGGTATCTAATAATTTTATTTCTGTTCCTAGAATAATGTTCTAAAAACAAGCAATGAAGAGCTCAGAGCAAAATTACAAATGGTTGCTGAGGAAAATGCAAGACTAAAAGAAAGACTGGGCATGTCACCACCAATGTCATCATCAAATGATCATGTATATGCTGCACCTTGTCCTTCAGAATTTTCTCAAATGATCAAATCAGAATCAGATGTGAATACAGATCAAATTGTGATCAAGCCAGAAGAAGCGTCACCTGAATATGCATCATTCAGAAATATTTCTCTGCAGAAGAAATGGCAGATTCTTCTTCTGACTTTGATCACACTATGGTTGCACAGCTTGAGGTGAGCTAGCATTTCTTCTTTGTTTCTCTAATTAACATCCGTAAAATTAGTGTATTAGACTTTTTGTAGTTGTTTAGTTCATTAGCTTTAGTTCGTTAGCTCATCACTTCGTCAGCTTGGTAATAGTTATTGGAATCTGGCAAATGCCATGCTTTCTGTAGAGGCTTATGAAGGATGCAGATTAGAGAAAGTGGAGGGGTACACACCAAGCCCATCTAGTAATCACCACCCTAAAGGGGTAGCTATTCAAGCTGTACAATAACTAAATTATCACTGCCCAGCTATTGGCTGAGTGTTGCATTTTTCTGTTTGCCATTGAGTTCAGAATCCTTATTAACCTGGAAGTGTCTTGTATGCATAATCCAAGTACTGAAATTTCTTTGCTTTAAGGTTTGTTAGATTTTTAGAATGATTTTTAACTTTTTAGTCTGAGAAAATCATCAACATCATTGAGCAAACCAGTGAGGAAAGTCAGATGGCTGAGGTCACTATTGCAGTTCCTATCAAAACTGAGGAGCCTGAAAGCGATCTTGAGGATGCTATGTCACCCTTCACAGAGAGCTCTCCAAACTCCCCAGACTCTGGAATTCACGGAGACACCATTGAAGACCTTGCAATCTTTGGAGACATTGGATGCTTGGTGGGCAACACGTCCCTTGATGAAATTCTTGTAAGTGAAGAGGAGGTGAACAATATTGCATCAACTTTAGAGCCAACATTGAATGACATAGTTGTGGATGATATGAGCTGGGAAGATCCTTTTCTTGACTTATTTCCATCTCTGATGGCCGTTTGAGAGAATTGTGTTCAACAAATTCAATATCACGCACAAAAGAGTTGTCAAAACTACAGCTGTAAAGAAATAGTTGCTGTCCCAAAAGGGGATATAGGAATTGCAGAGACTCAAATATGCATTGGCAATCTTGAATAGTCCTATGGCATTGCATGCTCTTGCTGTTGATAGTAAAACAAAACTGTACTTTGTTGAGCTGTTAGTTGTGACAAAATTCTTATAAATTGTAAATAAAAGCTATTATTACTCGCAGTTGATTTAATTCTCTTTTAGAGATAATTCTAAAGTATTGAGTTCATTTACAAAAATTGAATTATGCTAGGTAATCCTGGACAGGAACTATCGTTCCATAATTATGTCATCATTTATGGTCTTAAATGATATGATGCAATGAAAAGTAGCTTGTTGTCTTTTGTTTGTCTGCAAAAAAATTTCTAGGAGCCTTCTTAGTGGTATTTGAAGAAATTTCATTCCACAGTCATCATTTGCACTGAAGGCAACATTGCAAGTTGGAGAGGATCATTGTCCTTGATGAATGTCATTCGTACTTCCCTTTTAGTTTAGCTATTTCAAGATATATAAGTGCAATGTTCTCCGATTACTACCTACCACTACCTTTCTCGTCACTAATTCTGAAGCGATTCCTCGCTACATTTAGCATTCTTTTAGCTCTCTTCCGCAGTTCGCTTGTCTTCTCTCCTTGCCGTCAACCTGGATTCGACGCTTCTACTTATGAAGTCGTCACTAGCATGATTTTTCGGTGCTTCTAGATCTAAAATAACCAGATTAGGGTTTTTCTCTAGATCTCTGATGGACATGTTCCCAAGACTCAGTCTGATATGGTTGACAAGCTCTCTCTTTCTCCCTCCTTTAATTTATTTCTTCATTGCAGATTTTAATTCTATACAATTGAGGCAGATAATTCACAGATCTCACTTGTTTTTCCTCAATTTTCAGTTCTTTTTCCGATAATATACAATCTCTTCCCTATGCGTTATTCTTTTTTTGCATACTGCAATAGACTGTCAAAAAACCGAAAAACAACCCTTTGCGCCTAGAAAAACGCTGCCAAATAAACGTAACCAGATACCAAACAAAGGAACAGCTAGAAAGGCTATATCAGACTCTTGTAGACGATGCCACCTCATGCTCAAACCGCTCATACGTATCTTTGTCTAAGGGAGCGCTGAATGTGGAAAAATGGCCAAGCGGTGAGCGAGTCGGACTCGCTATCATAGCCACTATCATCCTGAACGTCCTCTCCTGTACTTATGATATCCCTCCACTGTACTGAATATCCCCCACTGTACTGATGATATCCCTCCACTGTACTGATAGTATCCCTCCACTGTACTGATAGTATCCCTCCACTGTGCTGATGATATCCTTCCACTGTACTGAACATCCTCCACTGTACTGATGATATCCCTCCACTGTACTGATGATATCCCTCCACTGCACTGCTGATATCCCTCCACTGTACTGATGATATCCCTCCACTGTACTGATGATATCCCTCCACTGCACTGCTGATATCCCTCCACTGTACTGATGATATCCCTCCACTGTACTGATGATATCCCTCCACTGTACTGTTGATATCCCTCCACAGTACTGAATATCCTCCACTATACTGATGGTATACCTCCACCGTGCTGATGATATCCTTCCACCGTACTGAACATCCTCCACTGTACTGATGATATCCCTCCACTGTACTGATGATATCCTCCCACCGTACTGAACATCCTCCACTGTACTGATGATATCCCTCCACTGTACTGATGATATCCCTCCACTGTACTGAATATCCTCCACAGTACTGATGATATCCATCCACTGTACTGAACATTCTGTTACTGATGATATCCTCCACCGTATTGCACACAGTCCACTGTACTGCACATACATTACCCGGAGTAAGGTCTCGATTAGTTCACCTACTACTGAGATCCTAGCGACTGGCGCTGAAACCCCATTTCACCTTCGCTTCATTATCATACGATCCAAAAATAAACATAACGGTTAAAGAAAGGGATCTTTTTCCAACAGAAGCGTAGACTTATTACATTCGTCGTAGTCTACACTCCTCCACACTCCTCCCAACCCCATTACCCCGCTCCATCTACTCTGAGGAAACAGCAATTATGAAGTAGTAGTTGTTTGTTGCTGCCTCCGAAAGAGTGGGAGGAATGTAATAAGTCTAGTTCTACAAAACTTTAAAATTGCGATGAACAGCCGAGTCATTTTCAGGTATAACAAGTACACATAAGTATGCCCGAAAATGATTCCGCTGTTCATCACAATTTAGAAAATAGTTTGTTTGATGAAAGAGAAGAGTCATACAGGAAATATAGAGACTGATTAATAATAATAACAATAACAAACAATAACAAACAATAAAAAATAATAAAATTTCATCTAAAGTTAAACAATAGTCTTTTGTTAACTTTTAAAAAGTGCAGGAGCTATTAGCCCACCAGCTTCCATCTCTGGCATGCCTGTCATATGCTAGTGAATAAAGCACACTCTTAACACTTGATTACGTAAATTGCAGAATGTACACTTAAACTATTATAGTTAACAGTTACAGTACCTACCTGTGGCTCCCACCTCTGCAACAAGAAAATCTGGGTGAGCTGCAACCTTCTCTGCAAATTTTCGAAATTCATCTTCTTTTTCCCCATATGCAAATTTCTTGTCAAATTTTACCAAGGTGGGCTTGTGCAGTCCGACTATCTAAAAAAAGGAACAAAATAGGTTCAGTTAGGGGGAAAAATTCAAAAGACTAATGTATCACTGGCCCTGTAGTTATCCTCCTTGCCCCAGGCAAGCAAAATGAATTTTCATTTTTCTGTATCCATGTCATGTCAGTTATGTCTATAATTTTGTTCTACAAGAGAAGTCCTGTGTGGTTTGGTCTAATCCAGCTAGTTTGTGGTGACAGGAGTTCGAGCAAGGGTGGTAGTCTAATAGAGACCTGTTCAGTTAATTTAAATTCTGAGATCTAGGTACCTAGTGTACATGTTTTTTTTTATAAGAAAACTTTTTTGTGCCAGTTTTCTTAGATATTTCATGTTTTCAGTACCAAAACTTTCTTGTGACTTTCTTAGCAAAAATTTTGGAATACAATATTTCTAAAAATGCACAGTTTAAGGCACTGTATACATTGCACAAATACCACGTTTTTCAAAGAAAATAATCATTAGACTCGTCTAGACTTATTACATGAGTCGTAGTTTCGCTATTGAGTCTATGCTGGACGCTGAAACTACGACTCATAATTTTTCAGCAGAAAATGTGGTCAAAACCGTTGAGCCTCGTTTCAGAAAAAGCATAATTCGAAATTCGAATTTCAATAATGGCGTAGTTTCAGTGGAAAACTTCTAACCCCAACCAGCAGAAAACTGCCTAGAAATTGACATTTGAACAAAAAAACAAATGAAAAAACTGTGAGGTTTTGCTTAATCATATTTGAGAAATTTCGACACTTTTTTCAATAATAGGGATAAACATTATGCAGAATTTTAAAAAGAGAGCACGTCCAATTTTCTCTCATGAAGCAAAAACACATGAAACTTTATCTTACGAGAAAAATAGATATGGCTTGGCTGAAGTTTGATTTTCAAAGCGGAATAATTTTTCCCAAAAACAGATTAATTATCGAGATTCAGATAGAAATGAATCTATTTTAGGAGTAAAACGGCAAGTTTAGCAAAGGAATTGTTGGCAATTTAGACAGTTCGCATCTAGATGTTGTCCTATCAACAAGCAAGCATTCTCAAAATGAGCGAAAAGTTTTGACTTTTCTGTGTCTACTTTCGTTTTAGGACTCTGATAAAACTTACAAATTTCGCTCGCCCAGATTGCAAGGTTGAAAGTATAGGTACCCAAAAGTTTTCATACAAAAGCAACAATTTTAATTCACCAACCTGGAATCTCAAGAACACTGAAAATTTCTATCTAAGATATCTAGGTTCTTTTCCTTTCAGCAAAACTTTCAGCAAAGAAGGGTAGCACACAAGGTTTTTGGCTAGACTCACTACAAAAGTCGTAGATTCGCTCCCAGCCCCCCACGCAACACAGCCCGCTCATACTACGTAGTTTGAGCTGCCGCCATTAACAACAGCAACAACTATTTTTGATTTTACATTTTTTGAATGAATTGAATTGAGGTGAAGGCAGCGAAAACTACGACTCATGTAGTAATGCTTGTTTATCTGTCACTTTTAAGATAAAACAAAAAAAGAAAGTACACAAGCTCATCGTTTTTTGCTCCTGCCGAAATAAACCATCATATCATGTAAATTCTGAGTCAGTTCAAACATGCTTCAAATATTTTGAGCAAACTGCAGCACGACACTAAAAACATAAACTTTCGGTTTGCAGTGCTTCTTAAAATGATTTTAACTAAACATCTAACAGGCTAACAGTAATTTGATTGATGAGGGCTATTTCTAACAAACAAACCAAAAAAGTCTTTTTCAAGACGATTTAGTCCTCGAATGGCGATGTCAAATCTTGTTACTGCACTTTCAAATTTGATTCAGCGTTACTGTAAAATGCGTACTTTTGATTCGTGAATATTTATTTTGGAGAAGTAACATAAAATTACAATTATATAGTCTTGAGAGCGGGGAACTGTACCGTTTTCGTGGAAAGCCGGAAAACCCATCAGCTCAAAATGAGAAAAGCAGATTTAGAGAAAAATTTCAATGAGCAAAACTTAGACAAAATGTCAGAACACTGAATCAAATTCTACTTGGTGCAAACAGAAAGATTTATACCAAATGTTCTGTCTGGCACAGTTCAAAATATTTACGTCTGGATAGATTAGTTGTTTGCCAGTTTAAATCAGTTCTTCGGCCTGTGTTGTGCTTGCCTTGCCGACCTTGCCACTTGCCGGGAATTTGAATCCAAAAGTTGGTACAAAAATAGAAGAAAAACTTCTCTTTTCCGAACCCAATGTGAGCAGCTTAGAGTCCATTTACAAAGCGATTATCACAATGTTGAATGCAAAAACATCTTGCTGAAGTTTCCCAACAAGAAGATTCTGTAACCAAATTTGTTGCTTTCTGCGGATGTTTTCCCTCCATTGCCGACCAAAGTTCTCATGTAATCCTGGGGGGTCACATTTTCAACGGCAGATGCCTCATTGCGGGTTGAAATCGCTAAATCAACCAATCAGAATGCTTATTTCGAAATACTGCTCTCTGATTGGTGCGCCAATTTTTTGGAGCGAGATGCCACTTTCAGATGATAAAAGGAAACAAGTCCCTGACTGTAGCGAACAACAACAACATCAATTCAATTCAATGTGAGCGAAAGTTAGGGAGTTGGGAAGCAAGTCTAAATGATCTAAAGACAAACAGTGGGCGTAATGGCATACACCTCTTGTTAGGACAACTTTACAAGAGCGTCGAAGCTTAACTTTGGTCAGAGTAGAACAGCGGAACAGCTCAGTACACTGGAGGGCTATATTAAAAATCACATACAAGAAGATATAGGGCCGATATAAAGATAAACGCAAAAAAATATTAGAAAAGAATACAGTAGAAAATGAACAAAATAAACTATTTCGAGACTAAAACGAGGTCTGGTAAAACCGAAGTAATATAAGAGCATTGAGGCTCAGGCTAAATTCTCCCTGTTTTTTTTTTAATTAAAAGCAAAGTCTGTTCAGTTCTTCGAGCCCTAACTACACGTATTCTTTTTATAAGAAACTCTTTATAAGAAACCCAGACTCTCGAATATCTAAAATTCAAAGTCCATTTCTGGAATGTTCTTAGCCAAGAAATTATGAACCACAGACTACGAAATATTTTCCCCTATATTTCCCGAGTTCTATCTGCAATAAAGTACATTTGTGACACGTATATCTAGACAAATTTGAAAGCCACAAGCATGGAAATACGAAAACGATAAATGGGTTTGTTTTGCAGCATCATTAAGATAAAACTACTACTGTATGTCCCCATTATAGATATTCCAGAAGCTCATAAGAAACTTTCAGTACTCCAAATCTGAATATCATAAGTGACTTTCGATACTGGGCCAATCTTTTAGTTTCTCATAAAATAAGTGCATAAATAAGTGCTCAGCCCTTGCTCAACTCGCTTTAGTAGCCAGGATACTCACTTAAGTCACTATAACGGTGCGACAAAGAGCATGCTCACTAAGATGCTAAACAGAACGGCAGAAGGTAGCGAAACATCTGAGTTGGATTAGGCCCGCCCTCCACTCTACAGCTGGTCCTATAGTTGACTGTACAAAACAGCTGTATAATAACATTATGTTAGTGACCTTTTTAGTTTAAATACACTTAAACGTCCGAGCAACCATACAGTAAGTTGGGTCATTGCAACATGCTGATCTAAGTAAGCTACTTACGTACATATTAATAGGGGATTTATGAAAAGAAGCCAGATGACAATCTGTATCGTTGCAAAGTGCCTTATGAACATCGTAATCTGTACCCAAGGTTTGGTACGTAATTCGCCAAATCTGCTGGTTGAAATGATGGGCACATGCGCTTGCTATCTACGGTTTCCGTGCCGAGACAAAGGGACCAATGCATACCCTTTTCAATGAATTTATGGACTGCTAGTACTAAACATAGGTGGTCACCTGAATAGAAGATTAAGCTAAGCAGTGCGCGAACCCCATCCTACGCTACGCTAATCGACGGGGGCATCCCACTCTTTAAAATGGTACACGAGATTCCTATTGAAACAAAAGGATTTCCAAGTGATTTTCCCTGAAGTCAATAGAATTTAAGGCAAGGGTGTATGAGATTCGCAAGGAGTGATCTGCTCCCTCCAGCAATTGACTACTCTAAATGTGAACACACCTCGTTATAATTCCTTTTGCCTTATACCTAAAATAACACCACTTTGTGAAACAAAACTTCCATGCACATGCAGCATGCATCTCTCTACAACTGACAAAAACATTGGTAAAATGGAGGTTCCAGTTCCAGTGTATCTCGCTTACCCGAACAAGAACAAATTCATGTTTCCTTCGAAAGTTGAACTCGGCGAAGTGTATAACTGCTATCACTGATTCACTGACGATGAGATAGCTACTGGCAGTTCGCTACCCTGCCCCTACCATAAATGCCGCATTATGAGGGATTCTTTTTAGTTTTAGAACTAAACAGATTTCCACTGATTCTTCCAATAAAACTATTAGGATTCTACATTTCTGTGTGAGGTTTCCTGCTTCGTTTAGCTACTCGAAATCAAAATGACGTTCCCTCCAAACTGTATTTTGCTAAGCCTCTTGTCACGGAAAATAGACTTCATTCCGAGACAGACATAACAAGAATTTGCTGAAACATTTAGTAATAGATTTAGGTGTGGTAAAAACTAGATAGTTGGTATAGCTAGATATTATCATACATTCGATGTTGTCGAAGAAACCACAGAAACACCAAAAGGATGAACCAAATGCGTTTTAGGGGAAATGTCCTCTGGATACACCCATTTACAAGCAAAACCATCTTTTAGTTTGTTTGTTAATAAAAAGGATGGCAAAATGAAATTACAAAAATGGAGACGAGTTTTAAGGCTGAGAAGGTCTAGTCGTATTTAACGAAAATCGCAGGATGTGTCTTGAGTTTTTCCTGGAAAAAATATTACGCAACTTTGGTTATATGAAGAGTATAGTTACGTAATTTGCTTTTAGCACTTCAACTTCATTCTCAGATAACATGATCGAAGCTTATTTGTAATGGCGTAAAGATTTCCAAGACTAGACACCAAGTCACCAAAAACTGATAATATTTTCATGTTGTCAAAGGAACATCTCAAAAGTTTGATAAAAAGTAAAATACTACGATATGACCAAATTTAATGACAAGTCAAAGTTGGTCAATTCTATAATCATGTGACTGGTGAACCTCCATTTTTAGCAGTATCCGTAGTTTCTTGTGAAACGCGGAACATTCGGTTAACTGGAAGTCAATAAAAAGCATTGCAAATTCTCGCTGAATGACGGTTACATCCTTTGCCAACAGCCAATAAAAAGCTCCGAGAGAAATATTAACCAATCATATTCCATGCAAGAATATCATGATATAAACATGCCTGAACGGCCTGAACTTTGTCACTGCGTGGGCGCATGGGGTAGAGGATAAATACCTCGCGAAATCATGCGCTTTTTTCATTCCTCTCTTGGCTTCTGTGGAGTTTGACTCTTTTTGGGAAAGGATTCGGAAGACATTCTTCTAAAGGCAAAGAGACCAGGTATCAAAGGTGAGAGATTAAGTACTATTTCTAGCTAACCACTCAATCGACTTGCCCCTAATTGTAACAAAGAATTGCAGAGCTTTTCTTTTCAGGAGAAACATAAGAATCGGCCCTGTTAGTGTACACACTTTTTTTTATAAGAATACAGTCTATAAGAATATTCAGGCTCAAAATTGCTGAAATTTAAGAATTATTTAAGAATAATCTGAGGCTCAAGCTTGACGACGATCATTTTATTTCTCTGCGTTTTTACACTGCACAATAAGTGTGATTGTCAGGCAACTGTATTTGTTTTGAAATGCATACATCCTGTCTGACTCTTTGATACAGTAACTCTTTTATTAATAAAATAACAAATGACAAAGATTTGACTTATTTCTCTTGATCTTCAGGCCAATTTACAACATTGATGATTAAGAATAATTTAAGAATATTTTCAGGCTCAAAATCGAATAAGCTTAAGAATAATCGAGGCTCGGCAAAAATAAGGTATATCTTATAAAAAAAGTGTGTATTGATAGTTAATTGCCCAAGGATGAAACTTTTCTAATTTATATACTCTATTCATTCGGGGATATAGCCTTATGTACCATTTATTTGAATTAGAAGGGTTAGGAAATAAATATATCATAACAAGAGCAACATAAAAAGAGATTTAATTATGAAGTTATGAAGATAAAGGTTCTCGGGCTTTTGTTGACCTTCTAGCCAATTCAAAAGAAGAGTTCCTTGATTTTCACGAAAAGGGTTGTGTGGTTTCTTACAAAAGGTTTCTTATAAAAAGGGCGTATTTTAGTACCAGAGTTTCTTAAATTTTTGTCGATCTTAGACTCAGAGTTTCTTTTTTGCGTTTCTCGTTAGTCGTTATAGAATGTACATGTAAATAAAACGCGTGTAGGAATTCTACAAACAAATCTGTTCTCGTATAATGATCTACGTTCTCTAGCAAGTAAAGAGTAAACAGTGACGGGCATACATTCCAAAGGATGCCACCAATAATTTTGATATAATAAATGTAAATAATGTCTACATTTCTGCTTGCCTATAGAATCTCGAAGAGTATATATACGGGCGTGTAGCGTATAGTTAAAACTCTCCAAAGAATCGACTGCGTGTATTTTCTAATGTATTTAAGCTACCAACATTAACTAACCTCAACAAATTACAAGGTGGGAAAAAGCAAAAATCGAAGCTAAAAAAAGAATTCCTATATCTCTACAGACTACGTTTTTTCTACGTTTCAAACCGAGGCTGTTTCAAGATAACAGACAACAATTCTGTTCAAAGAGTACGTCCATTCTTTATGCGACAAACTGGCGCTACAAGAAACGAGTACTTCAACTTGAGATTTCTTCGGAAATAAGGTCCACTTACTCGGAGCTTAAAAAGTCTTAAAAAACCTAACTATTCTATTTAGATATTTCGGCCTTTTTGTTTTGTTTTATTTCTAATGAGGGTCGTTTGGGGGTTCCAGGTAATATGGGAACATGCGAAATGAATCCAGGGAACAAGGGAACATGGCCAAAATGAAAAGGGAAAGGGAACATCGGGAAACAGGGATCAGGTTAAATCCTCCCTATTTATCAGTCCACTTGACTATTAATCTAAAAAATAATCCGCAAAACTTCAGGAAACAAGGGGATTTTCTCAAGGGAACAGGAGAACATGTAAACCCCCTCCTAAGCAACCCTATCTAATAAAAACAAACGACTTCAAACACTCATATTTTATGAGTAGTTTTGATATGAACTATAACAAATTTCCCAATATAAATAAAAAGTACTTTTATATTCGAAACTAAAATATTGGCCCAGTACTGAAAGTTTCTTAAAATTGTTTGATCTTGAGTACTGAAAGTTTCTTATGACTTGCTTAGATTACTTGCTTATTAAGTAAGGGCTGTATAGGTGACGTAGTAATTTTACCAGAATGATGTTTTGAACTCGTTTATGGATTGTATTTGAATCTTTGTGGCTTTCCAATTTGTATGAAAGTCACAAAAATACTTTTTGAAGACGAAAAACGGGCATGCCTATCAAGAAATTTTAAAATTAGTATGCACAGTATATCCCAACGATGGTGTACCAATCCTCCTTTCGCGCCACATTCTTTTTTTATACAGAACCTAGCTCAAGGCCTATAGTTATTAACATTTCCTTATTACATTTTGGACTATTTGAGTCAATTGTAGTTCCAAATGTTCCTTAACAGTTCCTTAATTGTAATTGCATACTCAGTGTCATGACTATTATACAGAGACACTTGTATGTGAGCAAAGGTCGAGACTGGTTGATACATGCGTAACGCACTATTTATGTGATTTTTGCCTGCAAAGGAAAGAAAACGGCTATCTTCTTCTTGATTTTTTGCAGTGATAAAAGAATGATCAACATTGAAAAGTTCCTTAGAGATTTTCTCTTTAGTACGTAGCATAAGTTTTTAAATTTTTGGGCCTTGTACATGTAGGTTCCTTATAAAGTAGCTCTTTATAAAAAAACAGCGTGCAGAGCATTGCCATTTCCTTGTATGACCAAGGCAGAATGTGACAAATGATACAGAATACGACTGGGGATTTTTTGAATGGGAATATTAGAACTTCGACTAAGGGTTTATTCCAGGGGCTTAATCGAATTATTACGGCAGTAACACGCCCTAAATCGGGTAAATTTGGAAGCTCTTGGTGCTCAACGTCTAAA
>JACTAT010000007.1:1514913-1532464 GCA_014526335.1 Chrysaora quinquecirrha | reverse complement strand
GTAAGAACGTAAAATTAAACATTCCACAACCCATTGTTGGATGAGTTTTGACAGCGTAATTTATAAACAGTGAGACGACCTGAAACGACCTGAAACGAGCTGAAACCACCTGAAACGAGCCGTCAAATTTGGAATCGAGGCTGAAACGACCTGAGACGACCTGATATCTTAGCAACGAAGTGTTAAGGTCAAGGGATTTGTATTGTTCTTTACGCATTGTCGCATTCTTTTCTTATCACAATAGGAACACGTGTCAGTATAAAACCGGCCATCCTTTCATCAGACACCTAATTTTCTGCGAAAGACAGTCTATCCAATCCATAAGGGGTCATTGGGCATGAGGGGTTATGATGATGGGCGGTTTTCCGGGTTTTTCGACACTTTGAGAGCTGTTTTACCAAGGGGCAATTCACTCCTCAGAAAGGTGTACGAGATTTTTATGAAAGCAAAAGGATCTCCAAGAGATTTTTGTGAAAACAATAGGTTTTCTACCAAAGTAGTACGAGGTTTTCAAAGAATGAATCGCCCCTCGGGTTTTACGGTTTTACCTTAAAAAAGTACGGTTTTTCAATTTGTGATTTCGGTGTGGTTTAAAAGAGTTTTAACATGTAGGTCTACGCTTCAACTATTTCGGCTAAAAAAATGTATTTGCGGTTTTCAAACCTCTCCCCCCCCCTATGCCTCCATGATGGAGTTTCGGAACCAAAATGTTGATCTAAAGAATTTGGCGTTAAATACAAAATTCAGAATAAAAACAAAAAGAAATGGCGAAAAAATTCAGAAAGCCCCTGGTTATTTATTTAAAAAAGGTACACATAAAGCTTATACCGCTTATACAGTAAATGGGAATTTGTGGGAGAACGGCAACAACCAAATATCTTTATTGAAAATAGACTCCTCCTTTTGATCAGGAAATCATATAAAATCAATCAATTTCAGCTCCAATAGTGATTTTTTTTCAACTGATCTCAAACAATACCTTCCCAGAGGGATTGCCGCTTTGATACTGACACGTGTTCCTATTGTGATAAGAAAAAAAATGCGACAATGCGTAAAGAACAATAAAAATCCCTTGACCTTAACACTTCGTTGCTAAGATAGCAGGTCGTCTCAGGTCGTTTCAGCCTCGATTCCAAATTTGACGGCTCTTTTCAGGTCGGTGGTTTCAGCTCGTTTCAGGTCGTTTTCAGGTCGTCTCACTGTTTATAAATTACATTTTAACAGGGGCAGACCGTGCCCTTCAACCCTTTGGTTCTGATCGACCCAGGGCATTTTGCTGACTTGCCCAGTATTGAATGAGTTTTGGCTGGGACATAGCGTACGCTGCAACCCCATGGTATTGATTGACCCTGGGTACTGGAACAAGGAACTATATTGAACTCGGGAAAAAAATTCAGCACTAAAGAGCATGAACAATAACAAGACTGATAAACAGGACCAAGGAATTAACTGAAGATCTGAAGAATAACAACTCTGAGGAACAGAACCAAGAAATATGACTGAAGACAAGGAATAAGTTTTGGGACTAAGGAGCATGCACAATAACAAGACTGGGGAAAGGACAAAGGACTGAGGGCCAATTAAGGAACATGAATAGGAACAAGACTGTGGAACATGACCAGGGAATGGGACAGAATAGCCTACTGAGAATAATCTAGGACTAAAGAACATGAACAATAACAAAATTAGAGGAACAGGACAAAGAAACTAGACTGAGATCATGAATATGAGGACTAAGGGATATGAAAAATACAAAGACAGAGGAAGAAGACTAAGGAACATGAACAGTGACTATTGCAAGGAACAGGACTAGGGAATTAGTACACTAACTAATTTAACATTTAGAAGCATCATTGTGGGCTAAGGATCTTGGACTAAAGCAGAGGAATAGGACCATGGGTGGCACCAAAAATGGGTTGTTGGACTAGAATCAAGGCCAGACTGAATTTTCTGTAGTGCGTGGAGAAGATTTTCTCTGTGCTATTTTTGGGAAACAATAGGCCCTATTGTTCTTCTATTGTTTTCATTCACTCAACTCCCACCTCTCTGCAATTCACAGAAAATCCAGTCTGGAATCAAGGAAAATCCTCAACACCAGAAACAAGGAGCTAAGTGCAGATACATATCTTTGGATAGGAGTATGGAAAAGGAACATGTAATGACTTTTCTTGACAACTTCAACACATACTCCTTTTAGGGGTCCTTAGGCAGAGGTCCTTGCGAGGCCAGTGTGTAATTTCTATGAAGACTACACTGGAGATCTCAAGTGTGGAGTCTGAAACTTAATTGGCATGCGGGATCTTTCCACAAAACAACAGCCTATAATTTAATTATAAAACGATAGCTCTATTGTTTCTTTTGGGGTGAAGTCCAATTTTGTTGGCCTATGCTCCGGCATGGCGTTAGCAAAAAATGCACCCTGTCTCTAGGTGGCAGTCAGAGACACAGGTAGAAGAGCACTGAAATCCAACACAATGTGAAATGCAACGTCATGTATAACCCTTCAGTCCATTAAATGCAAATGTGGGATTACACGGCCCATGTAATACCACATCGAGTGTAATGAAACAGTGCATTACATCAAACCATGTAATACGATGTTGCATTTCCTGATTATAAAATACACTGTAGGATTACATGGCCCACGTAATACTATGAAATACCCCGTAGGATTACACAGCCCAAGACTTTGGTTACCTGGGTACAACTTCTATTGTGGAATGCCTTTGTTTTGGACCTTAATTTAAATTCGAAATTTACAAGAAATTTGACAGTTAAAAAAGTAAGCCTTGGTTCTTCAAACTGTGTCAAGAAAGAGAAGACAGAAAAAGTAGTAGATTGACTGAGGAGCTGTTATTCTGGCACAAAAGATAAGTATCATCAGCCTTTGAATACAACAAATCTGATCTGATTTGGAAAACTGATTTTATTTTCTTAAGATAAAGTAGGCACATTTCTTCAGCTGATATCATAAATGTGATCAAATCAGTGATCAAAGATCATTGAAAAATACTATAGTGTACATATCTTTCCTCTTGGGTGAGTGATTTTCTGATCTGACTATATGTAAAAATATGAGCATGCAATAATATTTGTCAATTGTTTATATAAAACAGAATTTTTTCTTTAGATGAAGATGTACTAGCCAACAAAGCTGTCCTGTGGAGATAGGAATATTTGCTTCAAAGGTGGTTTTACTTTCTGTTTTTTGCTACAAAAACTTGTTTCAAATTGATGTTGTTAGTTCCATGTAAACAATATATCATTATTATGACCCTGTTATATTTATTTCAGATACAGAATATGGCTACTTTTGGAGCTTTGGATGGAAGCATAAGTCATTGAGGAAAGGATGGCATGATAATGCACAACAAGATGCAACAACATTTTGATGAACACTGTGACCATAACTTGTCATTGATTATTTTATTTTATACATGTATGGATGCATTTCATTGGATGCAACATTTGATGAAATCTTGAGTTCAATTTTTATCTCAAAAGTTAAGATACTTTGAATCTAATCTTGTTGCATTCAACCCTGTACTTCATTGTTTGCAGTATAACTCAATGTTGCATTACATGTAGTAGGCCTATTATACTCTGTGGAAAATTACAGGTACTATTACTCAATTTGGACTCAGTGTTGTATTACAAGTAACATAATTTGATGTTGTATTACATGTTACATTTCACAGGCACGTCTAAAATAAACTGTTGCATTAAATTGAACGTGGGATTATACAGTGTATTTCATTTCAATGTTCTTTTACCTGTGAGAGGGGCATATTTTTTAGAAAAAATTTCTCCCGATTGAGAGAAATTCCACTTGTCTGCAATTATGCAAATTTCTCCTAATCAGGAGAAATTTGCTTATATCCCCATGGGCTGTAGGAAACGTGAAACTTCGAATAAGAAGTTGTTTCCCTTTCAATTTTCTTTATTATGTATATCTGTCTCATTATTCTTCTGCAAAGGTGGGGGCCATTGGTCTGTGGCTGATTGACATGAGATTAAGCAGATGTTACTCAAACAGTAAACTGAAACCTCTTCGGTACATAAATATTAGATGGGTAAGAAGAGCTTCAACTTGCTGGTTTCAGCTTTCTCCACATACTCTTAACACAAGAACAATGGTGTGTCCTAGGTGTGATGTCACACCTTTGACAAGGGAAAGTGAGCTTTCTCGGAGGGGAGAGGGATTTTCAAAATTCCTAGTTTTTCGGAACATGATTTCAATGCATGTTTACTATGGACCAACCCTTGTCTGCTTACAGATAGGTCGCTTCAATTACTCAAGAAAATCCTACCAAATTTAGAAGTAGGCATTGTCACTAAAGCTGTAATTTTTGAGGATTGAAATTGAACAAGTTAGGATTTCTTTTCTCTAAGAATACTGTATTAAGAATGCAGAATGAAAACATGGCATGGTACGCAAAAAATATGGAAAGGGAAATCCAGTGTAATGGCAGCAGGATAAGGATTAAAAAGGAATTAAAAGGAAACAACTAGATATTCGGAGCTCCACTTTCCTACAGCCCATGATATCCCTAGCTGGCTTTTTTTACCGCATGTAGTTTTACCTGTGTGTTGCTCTCATGACCTCTCTCCACTGTCTCTGCAACATTGTCAGGGTTGCTCTGTCTTTCAGTTTCATCTTCGTTATCTGAGACCAGTCCAGGACCTAGGTTATATTTCTTGTTTGCACGTTCAGAGTTTTCTTCACTATCAGTGTCTGATCCAAACAATTCTTTCGCTGACATTGTTGTTACACCACTACTTGCACCCTTTCTGCCTAAACTGACAAGCAACAGATATTACCCAGGGCTGCCACTCTTGACGGTCAGTTTTGAATCACCACCACATGCTAACTTACTATCGCCATTGAATTGAATTGCTGGACGCTCAAACTAACCCAGGGGGGTATGAAGCTAGGGCACGCATGCGCATTGTCCCGCAACGATTTTTGCTCTTCAAGCTTCAGTTTCGAATTGCTGACATGGCGTGTGGACGTCTGGCCTAGGCATCAAAAAACATTATTTGGCTTGCTGTGGATTAAATAGGTCCGATTCTGGCTCCTAAAGCTGACAAAAATGACAAAAAATATGCATTCTGGTGCAAAGGATGCAGATGAACAATTTTAATTCTTTAGTTGCTGTTAAAATTAACGTTGATGCTTCGTCCGATAAGTCCCGGTCCCGCCCACTTTTTTGTACCTGTAGGCCTAGGCCTATTTACATCGTTCGTATTTCTACTTCTTCTTGGCGTTTAACAGATTTTAACTTTTTGTGATTTGTCTCACGCTTTCAGTTTGATTTCGAAACAACTCGTAACAATCATTTCATCCATTCAGCATGTAAGAAGAGCTTGCGGTGCGGGAAGAGATAAATGGAAAATAAAACAGCAACAAAAACAAAACAGCAAAAGTTGTGATCAATATTTTTTGCTTCTATCTCACTTTGCTAAGCAAAACTTTTTCGTTTTTCAAGACAACCCTTGAAATATTTTCCAGAAAATTTGGAAGGCACTGCTTCAAAGTTTTTCATTATTTTCCACCAAAAGCAAAAAATAAATCATTTACTTTTCATTTTAATTGAAACTCAATGAAATTGTGATCATTTTCCCGCCTAAATCAAGTTGGGCGAAGCCCCTGAGCCGTCATGACTTTGTTATGTTAATTTTGTGTTTTTGGGCCTACGGCTACTGTTGGCCTCCATTTTAGGTCAAGCGTTGCAATACTTTTGTACCCTAAGTGTATTAGTGCACAACTCAGACAAAATATCAGAGCGCTGAATCAAATTCCACTTGATGCGAGCAGAAAGATTTATAAATGTTCTGTATCATACAAAAAATAATTGAAGTTCAAAATATGTACGTACAGTTGTTTGCCGGTTTAAATATCGGCCTGTGTTGTGCTTGCCGTGAATAAATCCAAAAAGTCGGTACAAAAACAGAAGAAAAATTTCTCTATTTCACACCCATTGTGAGCAGCGTAGAGTCCATTTGCAAGCAATTTTTTCAAAGTTAAATGCAAAGAAAACCTTCCTGAAGTCTCCCAACAAGAAGATTCAGTAACCATTTTGTTGCTTTTTGCGAAGCTGTGGTGATGTTTTCCCTCCATTGCCGACAAAAGTTCTTGTATAATCCTGGGGGGTCACATTTTCAGAAAAATTAACGGCAAATGCCTCATTGCGGGTTGAAGTCGCTAAATCAACCAATCAGAATGCTTGTTTCGAAATGCTGCTCTCTGATTGGTGCACCAATTTTTTGGTGCGGGCTGCCACTTTCATACTAGACTGATTACATTCCTCCCACTCTTTCGGAAACAGCTCATAACAACTACAACAACATAATCGCTGTTTCCTCAGAGTGGGGCGGAGTGGTGGGGTGTGGAGGAGCGTAGACTACGACGAATGTAATAAGTCTACTTTTATACCACTTTCAGATGATAAAAGGAAACAAGTCCCTGACTGTAGCGAACAACAACAACATCAATTCAATTTAATGTGAGCGAAAGTTAGGGACATGGGAAGCAAGTCTATGTGTGAGATAGACTTGCTTCCCAAGTCCCTAACTTTCGCTCAAATTGAATTGAATTGATGTTGTTGTTAGTTCGAGCGTCCAGCAATTCAATTAAAAAAAAAAATCAATAGCGATAACTACGACTCATGTAGTAAGTCTATGTGTGAGATACGTTTACATTTCTTGAATTTAGTTGACTTGTTTATTTGGCCCATTAGTTTGGCGAATTTCATTCTGAGCTATTTAAAGCCGGTACGAATAAAATTTCGACGAATAAAATTGAGACGAATAAAATACACTGAGACGAATAAAATTGCATAAAACAGTCAAGCGCTGCTTTATTCGGAAAAGTCGAAGTAAAAAACACAGTAATGTACAAAACGTTTACACTGAGTATTGTAATCATAGGTAGTGTAGTGTATAATAGAAATAGTATAGTGTCTTAGGTAGTGTAGTGTATAAACATTCCCCACCCACTCGTTTATTAAACCCCCCGTTTATTAATATGTTCAAATTGTTCCCACCCTCCCAATTTATTAAGACCCCCGTTTATTTGGCACCTTATAGTATAATAGACAGGGAATTTTTAAAAAAAATCTAAGGAGCTACCTAACCTCAACTTTGAAAGTTGTTTATAACTAAATCGAATACGGAGATTACAAATCTGCTTTGGGCATTTTGAGATATGGCTTGCAGGATCATTCCAAGCCAACACACCCTTACACAAGCAGACCAGGAGATCAACTAACGAAGTAAAAAGGCTGTGTGCTGTATCAGTGATTAAAGCTGGTTACGCACAGAAACCAGCTAAGGATCAGTAAGGATTAGTTAAGGATCAGTAATGATCAGCTAAGGATCATTAAGGATCAGTAATGATCAGTAAGGATCAGTAATGATCAACAAGGATTAGCTAAGGATCAGTAATGATCAGCAAGGATCAGTAATGATCAGCTAAGGATGAGTAAGGATCAGTAATGATCAGCAAGGATCAGTAATGATCAACAAGGATTAGCTTAGGATCAGTAATGATTAGTAAGGATCAGTAAGGATCAGTAATGATCAGCAAGGATCAGTAATGATCAACAAGGATTAGCTAAGGATCAGTAATGATCAGCAAGGATCAGTAATGATCAGCAAGGATTAGCAAAGGATCAGCAAGGATCAGTAATGATCAGCAAGGATCAGTAATGATCAGTAAGGATTAGCTCAGGATCAGTAATGATTAGTTAAGGATCGGTAAGGATCAGTGAGGATCAGTGAGGATCAGTAAGGATCAGCTAAGGATCAGTAATGATTTGTTAAGGATCAGTAAGGATCAGCTAAGGATTAGTGAGGATCAGGTAATGATTAGTGAGGATCAGTAAGGATTAGGTTAGGATCAGGTAATCATTAGTTAAGGATCAGTAATGATCAGTGAGGATCAGGTAATGATTAGTTAAGGATCAGTAATGATTAGTGAGGATCAGGTAATGATTAGTTAAGGATCAGTAAGGATTAACAATGGATTAGGTATGGTCTGATTGGAAACGTCCTTCCTGCGCAAGTCAGAATTCCTTTCCCACATCATATTGAATGGAGGAACCAGTCTATAAATTCAAGCGAGTTTATGCTCTAGGACTCAGGTGTTTAAGTGGTAGTCGACAATTATAAGCAAACAGCTAATCATGAATCAGTATAAATGTGATCATTGTGAATTCTCTTCCAAGTTTAAAAGTAATGTTAAGCGACATGAACAAGAGATGCATGAGGAGAGTAGTGAAGAGTCTGACTCAGATGATGAGATAGAAGTGGAAAGTGACCATGATGATGATGAAACTGTCAACACTGAGGAGGATCTTCCTTTAGGGAATGTGTGGCCTTCAATGCGTAGGGAAGTTGATAAAGATGAAAACATACTGCAAGTCTTCAGGCGTAAATTTTTATATAATAGAAGTTTTGAAAATGATGCTGTTGTGACTGCAGTCATAGCAACCATGCGAAAGCACAGAAGGAAGATGGTATGGATATGCAAGAGGCCTTAGATTATGCCATTGAAAAAAGAAAATATCTCATCATACGTCAAGCAAAGAATGATGAAGAAGAGGAAGCTAGTAATTCTGAGGATGCTGCTGTGAATGAAGTTCAATATGTTCGTACTCAATCATTCCCATACTTTGGAAATAACTAGAAATAGCTATACCTAAAAAAATGTTTAGACATTATTGTTCATTAATGTACTGTTAGAAAATTATCTCGTGTTTATGTGTTCATTCTTCAAAACAAGGCTGTAAATCAATGGCTACTGTCTATATACGGACAATGCATCGCATAAGCTTAGATAATACTTTTGCGTACAAACAATATAACCATATAATAAACAAAGCCTATTGCAGAGATCCCAACTGCGCACGCGCAATTTTATAAATTTGATTTCATTTATTTGATTGCACTCATTGTCTTTTTTTCCAAAAACTAGGTTCCAGGCCTCTAGTTCTCACCGTATCTAAAATGACCACTGCGCATGCGCAGTTTGTTGAATATATATTTAGATATATATTTTGAGTCTCCATCATTGACCTGTTATATGTATGAATATCCAAGTCTCTAGCTACTATCATCATTATAATGGCTACTGCGCAGGCGCAGTTTGATGAATATACATTTACATATATCTTTTGAATCTGCAACAATGACTTGTTATATGTACCAAGTATAAAGTCTCTTGTTGTAATGTATTTAAAAATATGATATTTTTAGAATTTATTAGAATTATTGCACCATTTAAACCGGTTTGTGATTAACCAGTCATCAGAGTATGCGATTATACATCACTTCTCCTTTTAGAACCCTAACAACAACAACAACAAGACCCCGACATTGATTCCTTTTGATAAGGGGCTTTCCCTTTCTTCTAGTCAATGAGATTACAGGATTATCATGGACTTTCCTTTTTCTAAAGACTTTATAATAGTTAAAGTTTCAAGAATGTAGAGAAATGATATAATTCCTCAAAATTCACAAATAAACAAATACACAATTCAATAATCGAATTTAACATAACATGAAACAATCAGTCAACAACTTTCACCCCAATGTCCTAACTTTTCGTCGTTGATCAAACTCTACAGTTCTAAAATTCGTAACATAATGATTCTTGCACAATTTCATCTGTTCTACCATGAACTGTAGTATACAACAGTATATCCTTTGTCAATTATAGCACGAGCATTAACAACAAAATCGTGATCATCTTTGATATATTCTTCGTCGTCAGCATTATTTCCAAAAAAGAAGCCATATGTTGTAGGTAGCGCTTTCTCGGTAAGAGCCTTTTCTAACTTGTCTAAGTCTTCAAGTGTCAATTATAGTTCAATACAGTTAAAATCGCCACTATTACCCTTTTTGCGCCATAGCACCTCCATAAAACCTTGTAGATTTGGATGTTTACGCCAGTAGGCTAATTCTATTGAATCTTCACATTCAATGTTTTCTGTTTTATGATCTTCAAGTAGACTTACTACATGAGTCGTAGTTTTCGCTGCCTTCACCTCAATTCAATTCATTCAAAAAAATGTAAAATCAAAAAATAGTTGTTGCTGTTGTTAATGGCGGCAGCTCAAACTACGACTCATAATATTACTGTTTCAAAATCCGGACTACTTAGGCCATCGGCGCCAACTTTTTGTCGCTCCAATCAGAGAGCAGCATTTCAAAATCGAGCAATATGATTGGCTAATTTAGTGATTTCGAGCTGTTCACGTGCCATTTTCCGTTCATTTTTCTGAAATTGTGACCCCCCGTGATAACAGTCGGGAAAATGGAGGGAAAACTTTACCACAGCTTCACGCCAGCGCCGCAGCAAATAAATTACAAAATTTTAACTGGAAAGGTGAAGAGTATTCTAATGTTCCTGTTCAACTAAAATGTGCTTGTTTGGCAAAATAAAGTTGGCTTTATGCGTTTAGCTGGAAGAGAAAGGTTTTTTTCTGGCTTTCCTTTGTGTGGACTTAAATTCACAGCAACACAGAATTTTCAGCCTGAAGAACCGAAGAACTGCAAAGAACTGTGGAGACCTGCAAACATCTGCAACAGTTTCTAGTAAATATTCTTTAGCTTCATTGACCGCATTTTTCAGTAGCTAATACAGAACAATTAAAGACACCTATATGGTACGGTAGTATTCAATTAAAATAATTCAGCTTTCCAATATTTCTTTTTCAACTTTTAATTTAAAGCTTTTCGGCGATCTAGGTATCTAGATAGATAGATAACTTTTCAGTTTTGATCAAGCGGGTTTGCCTTGAAATATTTAAAACATTGCCTTCATAGTTCACTCAGTTTAGTCATTTAGATATTTACGAATTAATGTTCCCAAACATTCACCATGATTCGGTAGAAAGTAACAAAAGCTGAATCAAATTTGAAGGTTGAGACTGTCTGAATCTGGGCGACCAGTTTCGTTCCCAGTTCAACATGGTAACTCTAAATTTGTTTGATGAACTGACTGGTCCAGAAGTAGAATTTTGCTGTTTTTGGCTTTTCATTTAAATTAGTTTCTGTTAGCGGTAAGAATTTCATAAAAGTTTGACTTATTAATGAGAATAACAGGTCGAAACTTTGTTGTTTTATTCCTTCGTCGCTTCGTGTATCTATAAATAAATAAGGGTATAGTCTGTTTCATTTTGCTGCCCGTTACCGAAGGCAAACTTACAAGCAATTCTGGAAGAAAAACTATTGCATATTTATTGATTTCAAGATCCGTAAAGGGACTGAAGAAAAGCAAAACTGGATCTCATTTGTTTTGCATCTTTCTGCTCTGAAACTTTTTTGCAATTTTGTTTTGCTTTGCCGAGTTGAAGACACTGCAAAAATAAGGATGAGAGAGATTTCTGTCAGGGGGTCGCCACATCTTCAGCTGAACAAAATAATGAAATCGAGGCAGCGAATTTCAGTCCGTTTTTCCACACTCAAATATTATAAGTCGTCGTATGAGCGGGCTGTGTTGCGAGGGGGGCTGGGAGCGAATCTACGACTTTTGTAGTGAGTCTAATCTTCAAGGTCTGTCCAAGTGTTTCGACTCCCATGATTGTTGGATTGCTCTTTGTATTGTAAGAACTCTTGAGGTTGGAGAATTAAAACTCGTCGCACTATAGCGCGACCTGATGACGTCACTGATGATACCCCTGTGAGACTCTTGAAAACGAGGTTGGAAAAACCAGCATAATATATTCATAAAAACCGTCACACTATAGCACGACCTGATGACGTCACTGATGACGTCACTGCGCTGGGACCCGCATCACTGCCGTTTGGCCACCGCTTTGCAACCTACTGAGACGTGCTTCTGCACAATTTATTGCCATCAGAGAAGATTGCTATTTTGGAGAGGAACACATAGAGATGCTACCCGAGTATCACAAAGAGATCAACTAAAATACCAATTAATCTAAACAATAGTTATAGAGTGTGTCCACAGGCTATCCATAGTAAGACCTAGACAGCAGGTTCTTTTTTGAAGGATGGGTTACTTATTACTCATCATTTTATCCATGCGCACGACAGGCGTCCAAAAATGAATCTGTCGGACTAAAGCATTTTATGATACTCATAACATCGGGTATGACATCGACCAAATCTGCAATGGAGACTATGGCTCAAAAAACCCCTTTGTAGGCTACGACCATCCAAGTTAGTCTGGGAAAGAGATTTATTAAAACTGGGCAGGTGCGGCTACAATGAGGGTTATTTCAAGGTGACTCGCTCTCGCGTGCACTAATTTGTCTTTCTTCCATTTTCGGAAACACTCAGAAAATTGGAAAGAAGAAAGAGCATTTAAAACCAAAGACGGAAGTACGTTCTGTCATTTTCTCTACAGTAAGCGGATACTTGCTGCATGTATGACCAAACGGAGCTTGCTGCTGACCGAGACTTGCTAGAACTTTTCAATGGATGTTTTCATGCTTGTCTCGCGGCAGTCAGAGTACCCACAAGTCACAAGTTTCAGCAAGCAGATATGTCAAATATTGGCAACAGACTTTAAGGATAAATGTAGCACCGAAGCCCTGACTCAAAATACTAGCGGTGCTTTACACTACTATCTCGCGGGACAGGTATGCCCTAAAGGTGACATGAAAAGGCTTGATGTAAAATACGGAACGGCTTTGAAACCCCTTATACCACGATGATGCAGTCTTCTGTATCTATTTAAATACTATTACATGAAACTATTCAAGTTTTTGTTTTGTTTCTTTGCTTTTTTCTTTAACCCTATCTGGACCAGGGGGGGGGGCTAAAATAGCCCCCCTCCTACATTTCTTTACAAAACTCAAAATGCAAGAAACAAAGTTGGGTGAATGTTCTTGACTTTTCCTAAAAATTATCTGCGGACCTTATGATGTGGTAGCTTCCATGGTTACTAATGAACCGTTACCATAGCAACCATGTTGAAAATTGTCACTTTAGGACCAACAAAATTCGGTCTAATTTTATCCCCCGCCATAGTGGACAAAAGTATGCAAAATAATAAAACATACTGTTTTCTCAATAAACTGTAGATCTGTTCAAATATTTATTTTTTTTTCTGAAAATATAAGATCTATCTTTGAAATATAAGGTCTGCTTATTAAATATAAGGTCTACTTTATAATTTTAAGTCTCTAAGTCTCTAAAAAAGAGTGTCTACTGCAAATATAAGGTGACTGCGCAAGATGATTGCGCAGTAGCAAACCCAAGGTGACTGCGCAAGATGATTGCGCAGTAGGAAAACCAAGGTGACTGCGCAAGGTGATTGCGCAGCAACAACTTTTGGCGCCAAAAACAGCAGCCAACCACCACCACATCTCTTTAGTGAGGAAGTGAGGAAGATGGCGGGACGCAGCATCGACGAATTGGTTAACGGAATTGTGAACCATCCACAGTTCCGTCAATGCTTGCATTCAGCTGTGACACACAAATCTGCGTCTAGATCTGGCTCCGCAGATGCAAATACTAATAGGCCAACTTCTGGTAATAATAATGATAGGCCTGCGGCTGCGACTGATGCCAACGAAGAGCTTTCAAGCTTGTTCCGCAGGGGAGGATCATCCTCCCAATCGAGGAATCCTCCACGTTTTTTTCGTGGAGTAAATCAAGCAAGACCTGTGCCTTACGGACGTCCGCTGGCGCAGTCAACGAAAACAGGGGCTTCTTCTACTAAACGGCGTTCGGAGAAACAGAAATTCATTATTAATGAGGTGGTCCTTGTACCAAACCCAGAAGAACAGTCAATAATAAGAGCAAGCAGAAGAGCTGAGCTGATGTCCAGAGGCTTTGTAAAAAATGATGTAGAGATTGAGAAAGGATGGAGTGCTGAAACGTATCCCCCGCCATAGTGGACAAAAGTATGCAAAATAATAAAACATACCGTATTCATCGATCCCAAAGTCTTCGAATGAATGATTGTTTGAGCTTGTGTCATACCCACCGGACATCATTCCTAAATGAAACAGCTGTTGGGGAGACCTATTTCGCTCTGAAGACAGGGGGTGAAAATTCCAGTCGCTGGTTAGCTCCTGTAAGGCTGCATTTATACGTGGCAAAAACACGTAATGTAAACAATATAGATGAATCTCGTTAAGAGGATCCAGCAACCTTTCGTTTTCCATGAAGTAGAAGATGTTCTGATAATGACTCACAACTGTACGCTTCACCTCACCCCACAAACGCTCGATCCTCTGGTTATGAACTGACAGACCAGTGATCATGCTGCCTCTATTTATTCCTCTGTCAGGATGGGCCAGCATGTAGCGAGCAACATCCACGTTCTCAACACCAAAGTCTGCCCTGACTCTTGATGGTAAACCATGATTGTGAACTGCCTCCCGAAAAAGCTCCAGAACAGTGTTGGCTTTGTTGTTGGTAGAAGCTTTTAGATATACAATTAGCCTACTGAATCCATCCATCCCTCCATGAATAACTATCCGCCATCTAATCAGTTTATGATGCCCATCGATATGCCTGTAAAAAAAGAACGCTTTGATTTGTTAATGTTGCAAATTACAAATGTCAATGGTAAATTTCCAATTTCGAGCACGGTAATATTGGATTGCTCTGTCCTCGGGTAAAAATCAACCCCTTTGTAGGGTTCAAAACTTCCATAAAGCAAACCAACGCTTTGAGGGTGTATAATATCTGAGACCACAGAAAAAAACAAGATCGAACTTACCACAAAGCATTTGGGCCCGGAACACAATGCACTCTTCTCAGAATACTAACAGTGCGCCTAAGCGCTCTGCTGATCGGGTCAACTTCTTTGGTGGCTTCCCTTATCCTCCGTCTCTGTGCAAATATTCCCCTACTACGACATGCACCAATCACATACGTTTCTCCAGCATTTGGGAGGGTATTTAAAACATCTTTCACTACTGCGCAAAGGTCTTCTTGACTGATATTCGTGTATGTTAATCGGGGTCCAGACCTTCCCTCGTTCGAAAGTCCTGCTTCATTTCTTCTGCGATATAACGTCTTCTCCGACACACCGATAATAGATGCAACAACTTTCCAATTTCTGTGCAGCTCGAAAAGGGTTTGGATCTCTTCGTTTGTTAAATTTTTTCTAGGCCTTCCAGTTGTATTTCGATTTCGATCTTCATTGAAACTTAGTGGCTGTTGAAAATTAGGAACTGCGTTCGCAAATTCATTTTGACGTAGAACATTATTGAAATTTCCCCCAGAAGCAGGTTGATATCTGTTATAATTGTGCCAGGTGCCCCACTCTCCGTGAACCTACGCTGCAAGACATCAAGAATATTAATCAAATCTTCCAGGCGCATACACCAGTGCTCCAAAACGTTTAGGTTATCGTTAAAAAGTTGACGCCTTGCAAGACTTATTTGCGAAGGCAGGTCAGTTAAAAAAGTTATGATATCAAGATTTGTTCTATTCATGTTCACCACTCTCGTTTTGTCTGTTGCTTGGGAAGCAACACGGCGCCAAATTTGCGAAAATGGCGCCAAAATATGCTACTGCGCAGTCACCTCGCGCAGTCACCTTGCGTTTGCTACTGCGCAATCATCTTGCGCAGTCACCTTGGTTTTGCTACTGCGCAATCATCTTGCGCAGTCACCTTGGGTTTGCTACTGCGCAATCATCTTGCGCAGTCACCTTATATTTGCAGTAGACACTCTTTTTTAGAGACTAAGAGACTTAAAATTATAAAGTAGACCTTATATTTGAAAGATAGATCTTATATTTTCAGAAAAAAAATAAATATTTGAACAGATCTACAGTTTATTGAGAATACGGTATGTTTTATTATTTTGCATACTTTTGTCCACTATGGCGGGGGATATAATTTCCTTGATGAAATTGATATCTTCATGAAACTTTGGGCAATGGCAAACCAATATCAGATGACACCAGATAATAAACCCTGTTTTTGTGAAATGCATTTGGATTCTATTTCAGAATATTGCTGACATCAGCATTATTTATCATTTCGGACGTTCTAACGATGCTAATTAAATTTTTCCTCGCAAATATCAGTGTATTGGTGACTCAGTTCTACTTTACAATCAGAAGCTACTTCAAGAAACGCATATGAGCAAAAATAATGACAATTTTCTACTGCGCATGCGCAGTATTTCTACAGAAAAGTAGCCCATTTTTCAAAAATGTAGCAAAATGTGTTTAAGTGTGATTATAACAGTCAAAATGGGTTTTCCAATAGTTTAGTAGTGATTATCAGTCATATAACTCCAGGTAAAGTGTTGTGATACGGGCATCCCTCCCTGTTAAGACGATACATGACTAATTGTTTTTCTAACATTAAAATGCGTCAATGCCTCTGTTTGTTGCTGTTTTCGAAATACGTATGAGGAAACCACGATTTAACTTTGAATCCAGAAAAGGTTCCTGTTTTGTACAAAAGAATTTAGACTTAAGTATGAAATGACTAACTTTTTCTTTTATTACTTTATTACTATTGGTTAATCTTAATGAATGATAAGTATTTTTATTGGTTAGTTTTTATGCATTTTAATTAGTTTTCCCTTTTATGGTTATTTAGGTGTAGCTTTGTTCACGTGTTATGTAGGCTTTATAATCGTTGTAGTCTTAATATTTAGTTGGACTTTAGGTTTTTGGTATAGTTTAGTGACCGCGTCACTTGGAATCGTACGCCGCGCGTACTGTTGATTCAGGACCGAACTGTCCTTGTGTATTCAGAGCCGAACTGCTCTTGTTTGATTAAGTAAGTTTTATGAGTTTAAAGTTTAGTTAAGTTAATAGTTATCAAGATTTGTATGTTCAATTTGTATCGTTATCAACGTCTGGATTTCTCTGCCTCTGCCTGCCAGCGCAAGAAAAGAAAGACAAGATAGAAGTGCGTAAGTTTTTCCTTACAAATTTGTATCGAGTAATCAAGAACCCACTTGTAAAACCCCTTGCAGAAAAGTGGTTTTACAAAAGGTAGAAATTTAGCCCCCACACCCGGTCTGAGGATGCTCAAAAAAGCCCGGTCCAGATAGGGTTAACACAGTCCGTATACAGTATGCAGCAGTTTTGTGGCATGAGGCGGCTTCCACCACCTTAAAATGTAAAAAGTTATTTTACAGTCTTTTCTCAAGCATAGAATATACTTCGGGCATTTTTCACACGACTGGGTGGGGTAAGGGAAAAATTGCACCCTCTCACCTATCTCCACCCCTGTTAGCCCCCCCTGTTAGCCCTAATATGCCATAAATTGCTGCTTTTCTACATCCTACATGTATTTAGTTGCAATAACGATCGGCATATAGGAAAACCGGGACGGGTGACCCCAAGGTGGGACCCCGGGACGGTAGCCTGTGTACCAGACTCCAAATTTTATAAATTATGTCGTCTGTGTAACGGAGGCAGATTTCATGTCCGAAGTGTTTCTCTCTTTCGGGGAAATTACCAATGCATAAATATAATTTCGCATGAATTAAAGTATTATCTTGGGCTAGGCCGGAGCACTGCACCATGTCCATGGCCGTTGTTCATTTTGCAAGCTTCGAAGAAGTTTGATTGTAAAGTAAAGTTTCTTGATGAA
>JACTAT010000007.1:1381571-1514413 GCA_014526335.1 Chrysaora quinquecirrha | reverse complement strand
CGCAGCGAGTGGCAGCGGAGCAGAACGACGCGAAATGGCGAGAAGCCCTCCGCAGGAGCTAGTCTGTATATACTAAAATGGTAAGTGCCATGGCAACCGATTTTGCAATAGTCGCTCCGCCGACGTCGTACCTGGTACGCTTTTCCTACTTTTTCGCCGCCCGGCTGACCGTGGGGTAGGCGTGTCATCACCCTTTCGTTTTTTGCGAACTGCCTTCGCTTCTGGGGTAATTGGGGCTAACCCTTCTTTGAAGTGCGTCATTGGTGCCTGTTTGGACAATCGCCCGATTGTTTTCCTAAAGGGATTATCGAAATCTGAAAGCCGTGAAAATAGCTCGGTTGGTAACGGCTCCTGTTTCGTGATGCAGGTTCTCGGAGGAAGGAGATCGATTCCACTCAGGGGAGAATCGTTTTCCATCAGCATTTTTTCTTCCAGTGGTTTCCGTGGTGGAAATGCTTTTCGGAGCACAAGGAGACGTCTCGATCACTAAATCTTGCTTCGGAATTATTTTAAAATTGGTTTGGTATTAATATCTTTCAATCAAAGTTCATCAAACAAAGTCCATGTTTACATGAATATTCAGTCAACCGTTTTGAATCGCGTTGTGCAAATGCTTTTAATCCTTTCAATGGAAAGAAAATGCCATTACCACATTTCAAAAGCCTTTTCAGAAGTGCATTTCATTCAAAGAAAACAAAGAAAAACCCTTTTTGAACAGTGCATTTAAAAGCAAACAAAACACTTTCCAAATGCAATAACGAAGTTAAAGCTGCCTTGATAGCAGTATCTGACTATACAGGACTGAGCAAGATAAACTACAACAAGACCAAGAAGCGGGATCCTGCAGTAAACCTGAGTTTTCCACGATCAGACGGAGAATGCGTTCAATCTATTATATTGCTACGTTTTCTATCATGATCCTTGGGGGATCCTTTCAACGGGAAGGAAACAACAAAGACAGCTAGAAAGGTAAAATTTTCTTCGCAACATAAAACTTGACCAACGAACATGGCTAAGGAAAACAATGAGCAACGGAACTGCAGAGAATGAACAAAAACAAGACTGAGGAACAGGACCATAGTACGGGACTGAAGACCACGAATAATTTCCGGACTAAGGAACATGAACAATAACATGACTAGGGAACAGGATAAAGGAACGGGACTGAAGACCATGAACAATTTCAGGACTAAGGAACATGAGCAATAATAAGACTGACAAACAGGACCCAGAAACGGGACTGAAGACCATGAACAATTTCAGGACTAAGGAGCATGAACAATAACAAGACTGAGGAACAACAACAAGGAATGAAACTGAAGACCATTTCAGGACTAAGGAACAGGAAAAAGGAACGGGACTGAAGACCATGAGTAATTCCAGGACTAAGGAACAGGATAAAGGAAAGGGACTGAGGACTATGAATAATTTCGGGATTAAGAAACTTGAACAATAACAAGACTAAGGAACAGGAACAAGGAATGGGATCGAAGATCTGAACAATAACAAGACTGAGGAACAGGACCAAGGAGTGGGACTGAAGACGATTGATTATGTAAGGACTAAGGGACAGACTATAGAGAAAGACAACTGCTGTACACGGACTAATTTGAAACTTTGGAACATCATTGTGGACTAGAACCTTGCACTAAAACAGAGGAACGGAACTGGGATTGGCACCAGGAAAAGGGACCCTGCACTAGGACCAAGGACAAATACTAAAGATTATAAACTAGGAGCTAAGTGGAGAGGCAGAGGTCATTGAGGCGGAGGTCCTTGAGGCGGAGGTCTTTGAGGCAGAGGTTTTTGAGGCGGAGGTCTTACGAGGCAGTGGTCTTAGACATGCAAGGGCTAGTCTCTTATAACTAATGCATGAAGAGGATTATCGCACCTTTTTTGTCTCAGTCGTTTCGGAAAGGCCATAGGAGATATAGATGTGCCGTTTTTGCAAGATTCTGCTGCCCGTGGGGTAGGCGAATCAAGCTTGCTTCGTTCTCCCCTATCTTCTGCAGACGCTTGGGTAAGTGGGGCTAACCCTTCCCCTTGATCTGTGTCACTGGTGCCAATTTGAACAATCGCCTTGCATGTACACATTTCGATCGCGCGGGAAACCAAACTCGCATCAAAATTTATTTCGATTTTTCATTTTTTCGTTTCCTAAAAAGTTCTTCTTAAGAAATGATTAAAAATTAGATTTAATTTACCAGTTCTGGATCCAAAAAGAGGGGTTTTGGTTTTCTGTTTAGTCATGCGAAAATAATTTCTGTTTTCCTCTTGCAATTTCATGGGACTGTTGACAGGTGAATTACATTTTGCAAGAGTACAACAATGTAAGCACGATGTGTTGACCGTGACGCTTGGCATGACTTCCGCGTACTTGGCAAATACTTTCTTTATTTTGACGGAAGCTTGGTTGAGGTATTTTCAGTAATTCGTTTTGTTGTTTTACTTTTGCAATCAACTGTACAGTACATTACATTACTGACTGGTGACTCTGCCTTATCGAAGTCAAAGGTTACAGCAACGCTTACTCAAGCACCATCGATCTTTGTTAGCATGCAGTGCAGGTACGTTCTCTTTTCCAATAAATCGAAATGATTGTGATTTCAAAAGGCTTCAATTAAAATTTGCTTCAAAAAGCAAATTGTTTTCATCGGGAATGATTTAGCCTAAATTTCTCCGTTATAGAATAACCTTTCAGTCACTGTTTGTTTCAGGAAATAAAATTACTTATATTATTTTTCCACTGACACATACGTCTGGCTGTTGAAAGTGGATTTCGTTTTGTTTACGGAGGTCGGGGTATAAGGGCCGATGCACACGAGCACTGAAACTTTCTTAAAACAGCAGGCAACATTCCTCTAAATTCTAAATTCCTCAGTTTCCTTCTTACTTTTGAAATGGACATGTAGCAGCAGATTCCAATTACAGTAATTTCTGTTGACATTACTGTTGATTATTTTGGATCCAAACAACTTCAATGGAAAAATCACTGGCCGAAAAAGCTAAAGAAATTTCTATCAAAACAAAATGATTCCCGTGAAAATTTGTACCGCATTTGCAAAAAATTCAGAGATAGGTTTTAAAGACCTTGGAAATCTTTGATTAATTCATTTTGATATATTTCATGGGTTAAACACCCGTTTTCCGTCTCTGGGTAGCAACCAAATGGGAAAAAAGGCAAAAAGAGCATTATTCGTTGCTGTTTCCATTGCTTTTTACTAAGTTTTTCATTTCATTTAATGACGTTCATGACAACCTATCATCTCCAGGAATCAGATAAATATTATTTTTATCAAAACGCACGATTTCCTATTGCAATTCTAGGAATCTTGAAGAAAACATGCCTCCGAAGGTCCACGATTCCATGGTAGACGAGAGAGTGAGGGGAGCGTTAATCCCTGATGACAGGAAACGCGAAGAAAACAATCGACTTGTGAAAATCAAGGACCTTCCAGAGGTCCTCAATTTTATTAGTCGGTCCTTTTCATCCGTTCTTGAGAACGTTCTCGAGAAAATCGACCAAAATCGACCATGCACACGGCGCAGCGAGGTATAAACTCGCTAAATGCCTAGAAGAATGTAAGAAAGTTGCCCGTGTGCATCGGCCCTAACTCTGTGCAATTGCCCTTTGCATGACATCCGCCTCTCACAAAAATAGTATGGCTATTTCTATTTGGTTTTAGTATGGCTATTTCTAAAAGCAGGAACGGGGAATATTGCGGGGAATCACGGGGAATCTCGGGGAATCGCGGGGAATCACGGGGAATCGCGGGGAATCTCGATGAATCACGGGGAATCGCGGGGAATCACGGGGAATCTCGAGGAATCACGGGGAATCACGTGGAATCGCGGGGAATCTCGGGGAATAGCGGGTAATCGCGGGGAATCTCGGGGAATTAGGGGGAAATCACGTGGAAATATCTTGGAATACCAGGGGATTTAGAGCATTCGAAGTGCTTAAACCTAGAAGTCACACAGAACTCTCGAGCTTTAGCTTCTTATATACAACTAGCTCGGCCGCTCGCGCTACGCGCGAGGCGGCCATCGCTAGCTCCTGCGGAGGGCTTCTCGCCGCCTCGAGGCTCGCGGGCGACGCTTCGCGTCGCTCTGCTCGGCTGCCGCTCGCTCCGCTTGCGACAACCTCTCGGTGGCACGTGCTCCGCACGTAGTCTCGCTAATTGCAAACTCGTTGGGAGGCTGATCTATGCACATAGTGGTGGGCTATGGAAGAAATAAGGTGACTGACGTCATACTTGCGCGGGATTTTAGTTGCGATGATCGTCGGTATCAATAAAGAGCATCACGTGAACATCCGACCTGAATGGGCATTTCGTACGGACGGAATAGGAATTTAGAGTGACATCACATACGAGAGGGATTTTCGTTTGAAATATTTTTGTTGAGGGTAAAAAGGATTATGCGACCATTGCACCTGAGTGGGAATCTGATAAGGATGAAATAAGAATCTAGACTGGCGTTATGCACTAGGGGGATTTGAAATGGTGACCTTTTTCCTGGGAGTAAACAGGATCAGGTGAAATGTGGATGACATGGGAATGGAATATGGGCAAATGAATATCGCAAACATAATTGACTATGCAAACATCGTTGCTAAGAGTTTCATTTGCTTAGTTGCTTGGTTGCTTGGTTCAAAGTTGCCAAGTTGCCCAGTTGCTCACTTATCCATTTCTCGCTTGGCCTGTTGCTTGGTTTCCCAAGTGGCTAAGTTGCTCACTTGCCTAATTGCTTGGTTGCTCTGTTGCTGATTTGCTCGGCTAATTGGCTCAAAGTTGCTTGGATTCCCAGTTGACCGGTTGCCCAGTTGCGACGTTGCTGTGGTTGCCCAGGTGCTCAGTTACCCGGTTGCTCACTTACCCAAATGCTCGGTTGCCTTGTTTCAGCGTTGCTTTGTTGCCAAGCTGTGGAGTTCTGTAGTTGCCAATTTTCTTGGTTTCCCAGTTGCCCAGTTGCTCGGTTGCCCAGTTGCTCAGTTGCCCAGTTGCTCACTTGGCCAATGGCTTAGCTGCCCGGTTGCTGGGTTGATTTGCTGGGTTGCTTGGTTCCTAGTTGTTCAGTTTCCGGGCTTCCCAGTTGCCGAGTTGCTTGGTTTCCCAGTTGCCCAGTTGCTCGGATACTCAGTTGTGCCGTTGCTCTGGTTGCCCAGTTGCCCAGATGCTGACTTGCCAAATTGCTCGGTTGCACTGTTACCCCGTTGCTTGATTTTCCAGCTGCGCGGTTTCCCAGTTGCCCAGTTTCTCAGTTGCTGAGTTGCCCAGTTGTTCATTTGCCCAGATGCTGACTTGCCAAACTGCTGGGTTGCGTTGTTGCGCTGTTGCTCCGTTGCTTGATTTCCCAGTTGCCCAGTTTCTCAGCTGCTTAGTCGCCGAGTTGTTCCTTTGCCTAACTGCCTATTTGCCATGTTGCGGATTTGCTCGGTTGCTTGTTTCCCAGTTGTTCAGTTTTCCAGCTTCCCAGTTGTCCAGTTGCTTGGTTTGCCAGTTGCCCAGTTGCTCGGTTGCTCAGTTGCGCCATTGCTATGGATGCCCAGTTGCTCAGTTGCCCAGATGCTGACTTGCCAAACTGCTCGGTTGCGCTGTTGCTCCATTGCTTGATTTCCCAGTTGCGCGGTTTCCCAGTCTCTCAGTTGCCCAATTGTTCCTTTGCCCAACTGCCTGGTTGCCCTGTTGCTGATTTGCTCGGCTGCTTGGTTCCCAGTTGTTCAGTTTCCCAGCTTCCCAGTTGCCCAGCTGTTTGGTTTCCCAGTTGGCCAGTTGCTCGGTTGCTGAGTTGCACAGTTGCTCTGGTTACCCAGTTGCTCAGCTGCCCAGTTGCCAAGTTGCTCATTTCCCCATTGTCGGTTGGCCTGTTGCGCCGCTGGGTGGTTTCCCAGTTGCGAAGTTGTCAAGTTGCTCAGTTCCTCACTTGCCGAGTTGCTCGGTTGTTGCCCTGTTGCAGCGTTGCTTGGTTGCTCAACTGTGGTGCTTCTCAGTTGCCAAATGTCTTGGTTTCTCAGTTGCCCAGTTTCTGGGTTGCTTTGTTGCTTGGTTGCCGAGCTGCCGGGTTTCCCAGTTGCCACGTTGAGAAGTTGCTCAGTTGCCCAGTTGCCCAGTTGCTCACTTGCCCAATTTCTTGGCTGCCGTGTTGCTGATTTGCTCGGCTGCTTGGTTCCCAGTTGTTCAATTTCCCAGTTAACCAGTTGCTCAGTTGCCCAGTTGCTGACTTGCCCAATTGCTTGGTTGTACTGTTGCTCCGTTGCTTGATTTTGCAGCTGCACGGTTTCCCAGTTGCCCAGTTGCTCGGCTGCTCAGTTGCCCAGTTGCTCACTTGCCTAATTGCTTGGTTGCACTGTTGCTCCGTTGCTTGATTTGCAGCTGCACGGTTTCCCAGTTGCCCAGTTGCTCGGCTGCTCAGTTGCCCAGTTGCTCACTTGCCCTGTTGCTGATGTGCTCGGTTGTTTGGTTCCCACATACTCGGTTTCCCACTTGGCTAGTTGCTCGGTTCCCCAGTTGCGTTGTTGCTTTTGTTTCCTAGTTAATCAGTTGCCGAATTGCTCAGTTGTCCAGCTGCTCAGCTGCCAGCTGCATGGTTTCCTAGTTGCTTAGTTACTCAGCTGCCAGCTGCATGGTTTCCTAGTTGCTTAGTTGCTCAGCTGCCATCTGCATGGTTTCCTAGTTGCTTAGTTACTCAGCTGCCAGCTGCATGGTTTCCTAGTTGCTTACTTGCTCAGCTGCCAGCTGCATTGTTTCCTAGATGCTTACTTGCTCAGCTGCCAGCTGCATGGTTTCCTAGTTGCTTAGTTACTCAGCTGCCAGCTGCATGGTTTCCTAGTTGCTTACTTGCTCAGCTGCCAGCTGCATGGTTTCCTAGTTGCTTACTTGCTCAGCTGCCAGCTGCATGGTTTCCTAGTTGCTTACTTGCTCAGCTGCCAGCTGCATGGTTTCCTAGTTGCTTAGTTACTCAGCTGCCAGCTGCATGGTTTCCTAGTTGCTTACTTGCTCAGCTGCCAGCTGCATGGTTTCCTAGTTGCTTACTTGCTCAGCTGCCAGCTGCATGGTTTCCTAGTTGCTTAGTTGCTCAGCTGCCATTTGCATGGTTTCCTAGTTGCTTAGTTACTCAGCTGCCAGCTGCATGGTTTCCTAGTTGTTTACTTGCTCAGCTGCCAGCTGCATGGTTTCCTAGTTGCTTACTTGCTCAGCTGCCAGCTGCATGGTTTCCTAGTTGCTTACTTGCTCAGCTGCCATCTGCATGGTTTCCTAGTTGCTTAGTTACTCAGCTGCCAGCTGCATGGTTTCCTAGTTGCTTACTTGCTCAGCTGCCAGCTGCATGGTTTCCTAGTTGCTTAGTTACTCAGCTGCCAGCTGCATGGTTTCCTAGTTGCTTACTTGCTCAGCTGCCAGCTGCATGGTTTCCTAGTTGCTTACTTGCTCAGCTGCCAGCTGCATGGTTGCCTAGTCGCTTACTTGCTCGGCTGCCAGCTGCATGGTTTCCTAGTTGCTTAGTTGCTCAGCTGCCATCTGCATTGTTTCCTAGTTGCTTAGTTACTCAGCTGCCAGCTGCATGGTTTCCTAGTTGCTTACTTGCTCAGCTGCCAGCTGCATGGTTTCCTAGTTGCTTAGTTACTCAGCTGCCAGCTGCATGGTTTCCTAGTTGCTTACTTGCTCAGCTGCCAGCTGCATGGTTTCCTAGTTGCTTAGTTGCTCAGCTGCCATCTGCATGGTTTCCTAGTTGCTTAGTTACTCAGCTGCCAGCTGCATGGTTTCCTAGTTGCTTACTTGCTCAGCTGCCAGCTGCATGGTTTCCTAGTTGCTTACTTGCTCAGCTGCCAGCTGCATGGTTTCCTAGTTGCTTAGTTACTCAGCTGCCAGCTGCATGGTTTCCTAGTTGCTTACTTGCTCAGCTGCCAGCTGCATGGTTTCCTAGTTGCTTACTTGCTCAGCTGCCAGCTGCATGGTTTCCTAGTTGCTTAGTTACTCAGCTGCCAGCTGCATGGTTTCCTAGTTGCTTACTTGCTCAGCTGCCAGCTGCATGGTTTCCTAGCTGCTTAGTTGCTCAGCTGCCAGCTGCATGGTTTCCTAGTTACCAAGTTGCTTGGTTGCCCAGTTGCGCAGTTGCTCTGGTTCCCCAGCTGCCCAGTTGCTGAGCTGCCCATTTGCTCGGTTGCCCTGTTGCTCCGTTGCTTGGTTGCCCAGTTGCCCAGCTGCTCAGTTGCCCAGTCGCTCGGTTGCGCTGTTGCTCGGTGGTTTGGTTATCAAGCTGCCTAGTTACTCGGCTGCCCAGTTGCTAGCTTGCTTTATTTCCCAGTTTGTCAGTTGCTCAGTTGCCCAGTTGCTGGGTTGCCTATTTGCTCTGTTGCCCAGTTGTGTAGCTGCTCGGTTGCCCAGTTGCTTGGCTGCTCTGTTGGTTAGTTGCCGAGTTACAGAGCTGCTCGGTTGCCGAGTTGCCGAGTTGCTCGGTTACCGAGCTGCCCAGTTGCTTAGTTGATGCTGCTTTGCACGCACGTCTGCACAAGTTTTTTATCTGATGTACGCTCTTAATACAATGCCTTAATGTCATTGTAGCCCCTTAATAGAAATAAAAGAGCAAAACTAAAGGGTTTTGCAAAAAATTTACACGTTGTAAATTTGATGCATCCTCTTTATAGAACGCCTTAATGGCACTGTACCCCTCAATAGAAGTCAAAGAATTAATCAAGTCGGTATAGCTAAAGCTTTGACATGCTGTACTAGTTCCATATACCATTTCTTAATGCTATCGTATCTTTCAATGAAATCTAAGGACAGAACGAACAGGTGCTTCAATTTTTTTATCTGATGTCCCCCCTTAATACCATTCCTTAATACCATTGAACCCCCTGAATACAAGTCAAGGGGTAACGCCCCCTTAATACAATTCCTAAATACCCCAGGTTCCCCTAATATAACGTCATGTTCCCGATTCCTTGATTCCCGAATTCCCCGTTCCTACTTTTACAAACTAAGGATCATTAAGGGTCGTTAACGTAAAATTGCTTGAAGGACATGGTCGAATGAATTGAAACGACGCAACAGTTGCAATTAAACAAAAATAAGTGCATTCACTGTATTATTCACTCTATTTGAAATCGAATTTCATTCCATAAATTTGATAAGACATATCATAAATTAATAAGACATATAAATTCGCACTGACCTTGACTTAGGTGACAGATTACTCAAGTCAACTGATATGACGCAACAAAATCACGAAAACAAACAGTCAGTTGAGATGGCGCAACCAAACACGTAAACAAACATCGACAGAACCGAGGATGCTCTGAAATAAATTCTTAATTCTCTTCTTCCGTTCATTGTTTTGTTGCGATTGTAAAACAAAACAAATATAAAAGAACTGAACAAATAATAAACGCCTTCACCATTTTCCAACTCTACTCGAACTTTCTGGACATATATTCCTCGTGGATGTGCCACAAAACACGGGGATCATTCTAGACCCTTCCTAACCCCGTGACGCAGCAGCGAAATGGATTGAACCCCGTGACCGGACGTGCCCCACGATTGGTTGCGGGAACGAGGTCGATTGTTCCTAGAGCGTGGCCCAATGCCAACGGGGAGCTCGCGGGGTTCGTGCCTTAAATGTTTTCGAAGGGCGGGGGAATGCTGCTTAACTGTACACCTTTTGTTTTCCTTTGTTTTTCCGCATGACATTAGACCAATATCGTGACAATAATCGGTATTTCCGAGGCTGCCCCAGCCGTGGAAGCAGCCTGCCCCAAACGAGGGAACGATGGCCCATCTACACTTCGGTCGGCCAACGACCGAAGACAGTTGGCCAACCGGGGAGGGGCCGTACGACCTGTCCAACTGTCAGTGGGAAAACGACCCGCCAAACCACCGCCCTCTTAGCACCTTAGTATATGAGACTAGCTCGGCGGCTCGCGCTTCGCGCGAGGCCGCCATCGCTAGCTCCTGCGGAGGGCTTCTCGCTGCTTCGCAGCTCGAGGGCGACGCTTTGCGTCGCTCTGCTCGGCTGCCGCTCGCTGCGCTCGCGGCAACCTCTCGGTGGCACGTGCTCCGCACGTGCTCTCCGTCCCTCCAAACTCGTTGGGTGGCGCATCCGTGCACATAACAGGCTATGCAAGATATAAGGTGACTGAGGTCATACATACGCGGGATTTTAGCTGCGATAATCGTTGGTAATAAAAAGCATCATGTGAGCATGCAACCTGATTAGGCATTTAATACCGAAAGAGTAGGAATCTAGAGTGGTGTCGAACACAAGGGGAATTACCATTGTGAACATTATTTTTTAGGGTAAAAAGGAATCTTAGTGGGAATCTCATAAGGAGGAAATGGACCAGGGGAATTTGAAATGGTAAGCTTTTCCTTGAGGGTACACAGGATCACGTGATATGTGGATGACATGGGAATGTAATATGGACAGAATAAATATCGCAAAAATCCTTGCTTAGTTGCTTGGTTGTCCTGTTACTGATTTGCTTGGTTGCTTGGTTTCCCAGTTTCCCAGTTGCTCGGTATATCCCGGTTTCCCAGTAGCCGAGTTGCTCGGTTGACCAGTTGGGCTATTGCTCTGGTTGTCCAGTCGCTCAGTTGCCCAGTTGCCAAGTTGCTCACTTCCTCATTTCTCGGTTGCACTTTTGCTCGGTTGCTTGGCTTCCCAGTTGCCCAGTTGCTTGGTATCGCCGGCTTCCCAGTAGCCGAGTTGCTCGGTTACCCAGTTGCGCAATTGCTCTGGTTGTCGAGTTGCTCAGTTGCCCAGCTGCTAAGTTGCTCACTTCCCCATTTCTCGGTTGCCCTTTTGCTCGGTTGCTTGGTTTCCCAGTTACCAAGTTGTGACTTTGCTGAATTGCTTAGTTGCCCAGTTGCTTTTTTGCGCTGTTGCTTGGTTCCCAGTTGCTTGGTTTCCCGGTAACGCAGTTGCTCGGTTTCCCAGTTGCAAAATTGCTCGGTTGACCAGTTGCAGCCTTGCTCTGGTTGCCCAAGTGCTCAGTTGCCCAGTTGCTCCTTTGCGCAATTGCTCGGTTGCCCTATTGCAGCGTTGCTTGGTTGCCAAGCTGTGGAGTTCCCCAGTTGCCAAGTTTCTTGGTTTCCCAGTTCCCCAGTTGCTCGGTTGCCCTGTTGCGAGCTCTCCCAGTTGCCACGTTAACAAGTTTCTCAGTTGCCTAGTTGCTGACTTGCCCAATTACTTTGCTGCTCTGTTGCTGATTTGCTCAGTTGCTTGGTTCCCATTTGCTCGGTTTCCCAGTTGCTTACTTCCCAATTGCTTGGCTGTCCTGTTGCTGATTTGCTCCGTTGCTTGGTTGCCAGTTGTTCAGTTTCCCAGTTGCCCATTTGCTCGGTTTCTCAGTTGCCCAGTTGCTGGGTTGCTCAGTTGCGCCGTTGCTCTGGTTGCCCAGTTGCTTAGTTGCCCAGTTGCTGACTTGCCAAATTGCTTGGTTGTCTCTTTGCTTGCATTCCCAGCTGCGCGGTTGCGCAGTTGCTCAGTTGCCCAGTTGCTCACTTGCCTAATTGCTTGGTTGCCTAGTTGCCAGTTACTCGGTTAGCCACTTGTCCAGTTGCTCGGTTTCCCAGTTCCGTCATTGCTTTCATTGCCTAGTTGCTCAGTTGCTCAGTTGCCCAGTTGGTCAGTTGCCTAGTTGCCCAGATGCAAGCTGCATGGTTTCCTAGTTGACCGGCTGATCGGTTGCCCGGTTGATCGGTTCCCCTGGTTGCCGAGTTGCTCTGTTGCGCTGTTGCTCGGTGGTTGTGTTACCCAGTTGCCTAGTTACTTTGCTGTCCAGGTTATTATGATTCCTAAATACCCTTGGATCCGCTTAATATGTTCCAAATTGTTCAATTCCCTAATTTATCTGATGTACCTCATGAATATATTTCTTTAATACCATTGTACACCCTTAATTCAAGTGAAGGGGTTATGCCCCCCTTGATGAAACTCCTAAATACCCATAGATTCCCTTAATATGACGGTATGTCCTCGATTCCTCAATTCCCTGATTCCCCGCTCCTAGTTTTACAGACTGAGAACAATTTAGGGTCGTTAGCGTGAAATTGCTCGAAGGACATGGTCGAATGAATTGAAACGACGCAACAGTTGCAATTAGACAAAAAATAAGTGTATTCACTCAATTCACGCAATTTGAAATCGAATTTCATTCCATAAATTTAATAAGACATAAATTCGCACTGACCTTGAATAAGTTGATCGTTTTCTCAAGTCAACTGAAATGATGCAACAAAATCACGTGAAAATACAGTTTACTCCTGTCAATTGAGATGACGCAACCAGATCACGTAAACAATCATAGACAGAACCGTGAATGCTCTGAAATGAAATTCTTAATTCTCTTGTTACGTTCACTATTTTGTTGCAATTGTGAAACTAAACAAATATAAAGAACTGAACAAATGATAAACACCTTGACGTCATGTTTCCGATTTCTCGATTCCCTAATTCCCCGTTCCCACTTTTACACACTCAGAACCATTTAGGGTCGTTAACGTGAAATTGCTCGAAGGACATGGTCCAATGAATTGAAACGACGCAACAGTTACAATTAAACAAAAATACGTGTATTCACTCTATCATTCACTCTATTTGACATCGAATTTCATTCAATGAATTTAATAAGAAATACCATAAATCAATAAGACATAAATTCGCACTGACCTTGAATAAGGTGACAGTTTACTCAAGTCAACTAAGCTCACGCAATGAAATCACGTAAACCAAAATCCAGTCAATTGAGATGACGCAACCACCAAATCAAGTAAACAAACATCTACAGAACCGAGAATGCTCTGAAATAAATTCTTAATTCGCTTCTTACGTTCACTCTGTTGTTGCGACTGTGAAACGAAACAAGTATAAAAGAACTGGACAAATGAGAAACGCCTTCATCATTTTCAAGCAGCACTTGATCTTGTAGGAAATATATTCCTCGTTCCTTGTGGATGCACGAATGGATGTGCCACAAAACACGGGATCCTTCTAGACGCTTCGAAACTTCGAAAGCCCGTGACGCCGCACCGACATGGATTTAACCCCGTGACCGGACGTTCCCGACGATTGGTTGTGGGAACGAGGTCGATTGTTCCCCGAGCGTGGCTCATTGCCAACGGGGAGCTCCCGGGGCTCGTGCCTGAAATGTTTTCGAAGGGCGGGGGAATCCTGCCTTACTGTACATCTTTTGTTTTCCTTTGTTCCTCGCACGTCATTAGACCAATATCGGGCACAATGATCGGTATTTTCCAGGCGGCGGTGCAGCTGGCAGTAGCCTGCCACGAACGAGGCGGTGATGACAAGCTAGCACGTCGGTGGCTCGACCCCGCACGGGAGTTGGCAAACCGGGAAGCGGCCCAACTTCGGATCGAACTGTCGGTGGCTCGACCCCGCACGGGAGTTGGCAAACCGGGAAGCGGCCCAACTTCGGATCGAACTGTCACAAGGAAACGCGTTCGCCAACGCCACGCCTACTCCGCACTTTAGTATAGAGATTTTCAATGAAATACATAAGGCTCTGTTGACATGCTGTACGGCTGATCAGCAGAGTGATCTTTCAAGTTACTACCAAATATTAATAAATGAACAGCGAAAAACATACTGTAAACATAACGAATATTTATATCTTCGATTTGATTAATACAATTATTCGAACTTTTCATACGAGGTAATTGGCCTAAATACATATTGAAAAAGTCATAGAAGGCTGTTTTGAAACTTTAGAAGCTATAGTAATTCTTCTGAATTGTAGAAAAATAGGAATTTAATGAAACGTAAACATCAGAGAAGATCATATTACCTGAATTCCAAGTGTTGTCTTTGCTGACTAAAATTGGGCAAAAAATTAAGAAACTAGGCCAAGGGCCAGGTTTCTTATAAAAAGAAGAAATCGTCAAAATTCGTCAAAATCGTCAAAATACAAAATTCTCATTCTGCTCCCTCACTCTTGGGCATTTAAAAAATGAGGCAGCCATTTGTGATAATATCACAAGCGAACCGCATCAAGTGACGGCAGTCAACACCCAAGAAAATTGACTTTTCTCAATTTAATTCATTGTCATATTTGCTCAAAAATAGTTGCAGTTCATTAGTGCTAAATATATCCTTACAAATAGCCACAATGACCTTACATGCCCCCTTGGTCAGCAAAGACAACACTTGGAATTCAGGTAATATGCATGATCTTCTCTGATGTTTACGTTTCATTAAATTCTTTTTTTTCTACAATTCAGAAGAATTACTCTAGCTTCTAAAGTTTCAAAACAGCCTTCTATGACTTTTTCAATATGTATTTAGGCCAAATACCTCATATGAAAAGTTCGAATAATTTTATTAATCAAATCGAAGATATAAATATTCGTTATGTTTACAGTATGTTTTTCGCTGTTCATTTATTAATATTTGGTAGTAACTTGAAAGATCACTCTGCTGATCAGCCGTACAGCGTGTCAACAGAGCCTTATGTATTTCATTGAAAATTGTATATAAGAAGCTAAAGCTCGAGAGTTCTGTGTGACTTCTAGGTTTAAGCACTTCGAATGCTCTAAATCCCCTGGTATTCCAAGATATGTCCACGTGATTTCCCCGAAATTCCCCGAGATTCCCCGCGATTCCCCGTGATTCCTCGAGATTCCCCGTGATTCCCTGCGATTCCCCGCGATTCCCCGTTATTCCTCACGATTACCCGCGATTCCCCGTGATTCCTCGAGATTCCCCGTGATTCCCCGTGATTCCTCACGATTCCCCGTGATTTCCCGTGATTCCTCGAGATTCCCCCTGATTCCTCACGATTCCCCGTGATTTCCCGTGATTCCTCGAGATTCCCCGTGATTCCCGGCGATTCCCCGCGATTTCCCGTGATTCCCCGCAATATTCCCCGTTCCTGCTTTTAATATTAGCCAAAATAGTATACTGATTCTGTTTCGATGTTTTTTCCTCGATGATTTCACTGTACTTCAACTTACTGAGCAAAGAATTCTACTAAGTTTATAACAAAAAAATTAATTCCTTTGGCCACCGCTATTGAAGTTTACATCTTAATATTGAAATATAAATTTCTGTGACATGAGATCTAGGTAAAAGTTTTACTTATACTCTGTATAATAGTCATAAATTGGTTTCCGTCACCTTACTTGAAAATGATAAATTTTTAGGCTTTTAAAATGTGTTCTTTAAAGTTGTAGTTTGTTTACATCTGTCTATGGTCAGTCAGCAGCATTTTCGAAAGCGCTCTGACAGACAGAACAGCATGAATTAAGAACGTTGTTAAAACTTGGACCAAGGCATCCCATTGAGGGGCATGCTGTGGAACAGGCGGAACATGAATAATGAAGACTCTCAGGAACAAGACCTAAGAATAGGACAGGACTGAGGAGCATAAACAATAACACAACTAAGGAAAAGGACCTTGAAATAGGATTCAGGAGCAAATTCAGATTAAATTAAGATTAACATTAAGTGTAACTTGATAAGTGTAACTAAGATTAAGAAAACTTTCATAGACTGAGCACCTTGGAAAAAGACCAAGGAACAGTTCCTTCACCGGGAGTAAAGGGACCCTTGACAGGGAGCAGAAACAGGACCAATTATTATGGACTAAGGAACCTAGATTAATACCAAGGAACAGGACCCTGGACTAGGACCAACAAAAAGGACCTAGGACTAGAATAAAGGAAATAAGTAGAAAATTGATCTGCAGGCAGCAGTATAGACGAGGGCCATGCAATGTCAAAGTTAATGTATGCTAAACAAGAAAAGAGTTAAATAACAAAACCCACCTGCTCAAGTGGTTGTGCTTTTTGATTTGACTGAAAAAAAAAGAACACAATAGTTGACCTTCACGTTTGTCATGAACGCAAACAACAGCAAAATTAACAAAAGTGGTCCTAAACCCGGAAAATATGGCAGTGACATATATTAAATCATGTTAGCTTTGATATTTTGTGGATATCCCCAACAAATTAAAGAGTACCCCCAACTGCTCGACGGAAATTGGTCAAGATGATACATGCTGAAAATAATGCATTGCCTTGATCTTTGTTTCAGCAGCTCAACAGCTTCAACAGCTATTTCCAGTGAAGGTGCTGTGGCGTCCTGGTGTAATCCAGCTAACTCGTGGTGTCAGAAGCGAGGTCAGCGTTCGAGCCCAGCCACGGTAGCGTCACGGCCAGGGTCGAGGTCTCGATTAGTTAACCTACTACCGAGATCCTAGCAACTTGCGTTAAAACACCATTTCACCTTTCAACGTTTCTAGCAGTAGCAGAACATCAGTTCTCCTTGCCGAATACTAATGTTAAGTACATCTTATTGAAAAGGACTATTAAAAGAATATTTTTCGAAGGATTTTTCAAACCAGCTATTTCCAATTTTTAACAGCCTACATCCAGTTTTCAAAACAATGAAGAGCAGAAAAGACAATATTAGAAAAGGCACTGTCTACATACCAATAATGAATAGTTTTTGAGTACTACAAAACATCAAAACTGCTATTAGCAGTGGAAACATTTTTGGGCATAATTAAAAGCTGTTTCGTCTGACACTCCCCAGAGTATAAACGTTAGAAACAGACCGAAACACTTGAAAAAGACGGAATTCACACCCAGATGCGCACTGAAATGCACCCATCAGAAAGTACAGCTGAATCGGCGTTATGTTTTAAACACTCGGGGCATTTTTTAAAATACTAAGTGGTGCGGCAATCGCCCCTCCAGCCCCCTCTGGCTACCCCAGTACTCATCGTTGAAAACCTGGTTTTGCCCCACCAGTGATGGGTCCCTGTTTGGTAGGGAATTTTTGTGAAACAATCATCTATTCAGGTAGAAGGAATAAATCCGGTACATTCTATTTTAGTTCCTGGGGTACTTGACTTGAATCAGACGGGGGTGTGCACTCCAAGAAATTTTTTTTGACCCGGCTCTAGAATTTTTCCTTTCAAATGATACCCGGCTTTAGAAAAAATCCGCGAAAAGTATAGTCCAAAATGTAAAAAAATACACTGCGCAACGTCGAAGTAACAGTCCACTGTTACAAAATATTCCATTTGACAACCGGCTTTAGAAAAAAATCCTTCGTTCGATACCCGACCTGTGTATCGAAAAAAGTGGCGAAATCGATAGACGGGAAGGAGTGCACATCCCGTCAACAAAATATACTAAGTACGCTCTTCAGTTAATTCTATTGATCTTCGAGCTGTATCCGACAAGCTGATGGGTGTTTAAAACACATTGCCGATTCAGCTGCACTTTGGAGTGTCAGACGAGAAAAGCTTTAAGTCTGCCCAAAATGTTTCCGCTGTTCATAGCAACTTTGAATACTCGTAATGCATCCATACTTCGATTGTTTTTCTATAGAATGGTCCATTATCTAACTATTTCTCGATACAGTGGTAAAAAATTGAATTATACTGTCATGGACGGCAAGTCTTGCATGTTGTGCAATTAGTTACAATTACTACAGCCATTACCACTACCACCACGTTTACCACGCCGATGACCACTACGACGACGACCACGACGACAACCACGACAACGACCACAACGACGATGACGACGACCACCACCACCATCACAACCAACATAAAAAACGTATTATTAAGACGAGATTTCTTGCCATATTTGTCAGGGTTGAATTTGATTGAAAAAAGCTCAATTGAAGCCACACAAATATTCATGGAGCAACGCAAATTGGCAAAAATGCTCATTATAGAAATAAACTAAAAGCAGAAAAACTTCAGACCTATAGAACATACGGGTTTTGAGATTTTACAAAAATTTGAGTGGGGGGGGGTAATTTTATCCCCCCTCCCTTGGTAAGAATAGGGTTAAAATAGTTCTTCTCAAATTACAATGGAGAGGACCTTTCAGCGAACGAAAAGACCCAACCTTCCTCGCTTATATCAGACTATAGCGAAATTTTTGCTCGAACCAAAAGAAACCAACCTTACGGAAGTTCAGCCTGTTTGCAATAAGCCTTATCATATTCCTTAGAAGTTTAAATTACGTCACAAAAAAGATTCTTACCCTCTCCCGCACGTGATGTAATGGATATAATGGAAGGAATGAAGTTGTGGACTACGTTAGACAAAAGAGATCGAGTCTTTACATGCAAGCGATTTATCACATTCTTAATCCGAGGAGAGCTCTTCTGAAGAAAATGAACACCCATATCCTTCACACAATGAATTTGGGCTACTAGCTCAGGATTAATTCTCTTTCTTCTGAATTCAGTCTGTTACACTGCCGTCGACATTATTGTGAGAATTTGTGTTCTGATACAAAAAACTGTCAAGAACACGACTTATTGCCCCTTGACGGAGTTATGACACTATGAATGGGACGGTCTACTTTAAGATCCAAAGATCCCAAGATTCAAGATCCAAAGATCCATCATTAGAATTTAAGATCCATCATCAGAATATAAGATCCATCATTAGAATTTAAGATCCATCATCAGAATATAAGATCCATCATTGGAATTTAAGATCCATCATCAGAATATAAGATCCATCATTGGAATTTAAGATCCAGCCATTAGAATTTAAGATCTATCATTGGAATTTAAGATCCAGAATTTGGATTTCAAGATCCATCAATGGAATTTAAGGTCCAGGCTTTGGAATTTAAGATCCATCATTTGAATTTAAGATCCAGCCTTTAGAATTTAAGATCCATCATTGGAATTTAAGACCCTGCCTCTAGAATTTAAGATCTATCATTGGAATTTAAGATCCAGACTTTGGAATTCAAGATCTATCATTGGAATTTAAGATCCAGGGTTTGGAATTAAGATCCATCATTGGAATTTAAGATCCAGCCTTTAGAATTTAAGATCCATCATTGGAATTTAAGATCCAGATTTGGAATTCAAAATCCATCAATGGAATTTAAGATCCATCATTGGAATTTAAGATCCAGCCTTTAGAATTTAAGATCCATTAATGGAATTTAAGATCCAGGATTTGAAATTTAAGATCCATCATTGGAACTTCAGATCCAGCCTTAAGAATTTAAGATCCATCAATGGAATTTATACCAAAAAAGCTGGCACTAAAACTGGGAAAGCTAGGATTTCCTAGGATTTTTCCAGTTTGCCCAGCTTTCTTCCTAGCTCAATTTTTGATGACAAATATTTTAACCCAGCTTTGTGGGAAAGCTAGGAATTATTTGACCAGCTTTCTAGGAAAACTGGGAGTCTCATCAGACGTGCCGAAATCTAGCGGTGACTTTTCCCAGCTTTTCGGGGAAGCTAGGACTTTGAGCAGTGATTTCCAATAAAAATGTCCATGTCTTGGATTTACCCAGCATTTTTGACTCGCGGAACGTGAGGGATATGGATGGGGAGCATTTCGTGTTTCGTGTCATCCACTTCGCCATTGTTTGATTGTTCGTGATGAAGCATTGCGCAAAGTATTGTTTTTCTATTGTATTCTATTGTAATGCAAGAAATCGATTGTTCTTTCCCGCACAGAAAAAGCTGGGGAAAAAGCTGGGAAAGCTAGGAAATCCCGGGATTTTCCTGGGATTCCCAGCTTTTTTCAGGTTTTCAAATAAAAAGTTGGGAATCCTTTGTCTGGGAAAGCTGGGATAGTAGCCCAGCTATGCTGGGAAAGCTTGGGATGGGTTCAAAGTTTCGCAGGGTAGTGAGATTCTCGTTCTGGGAAAGCTGGGGGAACTGGGACGCTGACCCAAAAAAGCTGGGGAAGAAGGGATGAACGATTGAAAAGATCGATCAATTTCACACTTTCCTTTTCTTACAATAAAAAACTTGATTCTGGCCTAGAAAAGCTGCGGAAGCTGGGAAAGATGCCACAGAAAACACGGCAAATCACGTGGATTTGTAGCGCGCGAAAATCAAATAAAATCACGTCAGCAGAAGCTCTGATCCTCTTCTTGCTTTTTGTGAAAGCAGAGCGCAACTTCTTTCTTTAATGAGCTTTATTGTAAACTAAATTATATTCCTCAAGGTAGTATTATGTACTTTTGATTTCTTTATTTGATCGATCTTCCTTTCCAAAACAAATTCGTTGTTTCACCTCACCTTATACCTTCTCTTAAATGTACGTATATCGGGCTTCTATCTAACAAGGCTAATATCTATAGATTATCTAATACTTCAAATGTCAGGACTACAGTATAATCCAGTTATAACGTACTTGAAGGGACCGTTGTAATTGGTACGTTATAAGAAAAATACGTTATCGTAATATAATTATGTCTTTGTTGTTGTTGTTTCATGGATGGCGGCCAGATTTTCTCTGGCTCTTATTAAAAGTACAAAATTAATAGAAAAGAGACATCTGGTGGTTGTAATTTACGTTGAAATACAATTTTAAATCAGCAAGGCACATATCATCCAGGTCTCCAGCCTAAATTATTAATTTTGTTAGCTGGAAGCAAAGGCTTGCTTCTTGAAGTCATTTTGGGCCTAAGTAAATATGGCGACAGCAGAAGGCTACACACAGATTTTACAGGATTCCGGAGATGATAACTATGAGTGTGGCTCTTGCAAAGAATATGTTGATGATCAGCAGGATGCCATTATGTGTGAAATATGCAATCTCTGGCATCACATTGAATGTGAAGGTGTTTCAATCAAAGTTTATGAAGTTCTAAGTAAGGAGGGCAGTTCAGTTCACTGGTATTGCAAAATATGCAATGCCACCTTTACGAAAGTACTTGGCGCAATAAGTAGTCTAGAGTCAAGACAAGATAATACAGAACAAAAAGTTGAGGAACTAGAAAAGAGAACAAGGAAGGTTGAGGACTCAGTTGAGGTGAATAAATCACGTATAAATGATATCCATCAAAAGATTGAAAGTTTAAGTGTCAAAGTGAACAATCAGAGCACCGTTACCAAAAGAGGAAGTTGTGAAAGTAATAAGAAATGAATTAAAGCTATCCGAGAAAGAAAGTAATGAGCAAGAGGCAAGAAAAAGAAATATCATGATTTTTGGGCTGCTAGAATCAAATGCAGCCTCAGCACATGAAAGATCAAATGAAGATACAAAAGAAATTACCCGTATTTGCAAAGAACTACTTGAAGTTGATCTAACGCAACAAGATATAGGCCAATGTACAAGAATTGGAAAGAAAGAAGAAGGGAAAAGTCGACCCTTGAGGCTGAAAATAGCAACTGAGCAGAAAAAGAAAGAAATCTTTATGAATCTTAATAAGCTAAGGGAAATCAAATCAGAAGAAATCAAATTCAGATTTGATCATGATCTGACAAAGACACAACACATAGAAAGAAAAGAGCTTGCGGACAAGGAAAACCGACTCAAGGATGATGATGTATCAAAAAACTTCAAGTTTCTGGTCAGAGGACCACCATGGGGGATGTATATAAAGAAAATAAAGGCCAAACCAGAGCAGAAAAAGCCCATAGGGGAATGAAAGACCCTAATCAAGACAACATTGTGTTCAATAAACAAGTATGTGACCAATTTAAGTCAAAGTTGGGTTTCAATTGCATATATTTCAATGCAGACTCTTTATTAAGTAAAATTGCAGAGCTAGAGGCTTTGGTAGCTGAGCAGGACCCAGACATAATAGCAATAACAGAATCACTACCAAAGAATTATAGGGACCCCGTTCAAGAGTCAGAGTTGAGCATTAATGGATATGACATTCATTATAATACATTAACACAAGGAGCAAGAGGGGTTTCCTTATATACAAAGAAAACGTTGAATTGTCTAGAAGTTAAGTTTGAGTTACATAACGGTAACAACACCGACATGCCTGTAGAACTAATGGAGGCCATCTGGATTGAATTTCATCTAAACAATCAAGATAAGCTTTTGGTTGGCTGTCTTTACAGATCCCCAAACAGTAGCATTGAAAATAATATGAGTTTTTAAAAACACTTAGGAAAATCACTGACTTCAATTATAGTCACATTCTGATTGTGGACGGATTGTGTTTCTTATTCAAATGTTATCACGCAGAACAAGTTTCTCAACAAACAAAGATCTTATATAACTTAGGAGATTATGATAAGCTGAGAGATAGCCTAAACAATGTAGAATGGAAATACAAAATACAAGAAATGTCAACTGAAGATGCATGGAAATTCATCAAAAAGAACATAGGCTATGGGATTGAAAAATATATCCCTTCTAAACAAAGTAGCACATTTGGTTTGAAGCGGAAACCACTCTGGATGAATAGTACGGCTCTTGCAAAACTTAAAAAGAAAAGAGCTGCTTATAAAAAGTATCTGTTAACCAAAGAAGGAAAAGATTATGCTGAATATGCAAAATTTAGAAATCAATCTAAATGGGAGATAAAGAAGGCTAAAAAAGTATTTGAAATGGAAATAGCAAGACAGGCAAAAAATAACCCGAAAGCGTTTTATAATTACACTAAGTCAAAGCTCAAAACAAGAGCAGGGGTTAGTGACTTAAAGAAACCAGATGGATCAGTGACTCGTACCAGTTTGGAAAAGGCGGAGGTATTGAATGATTACTTCACAAGTGTTTTCACACAGGAGGATGTTACCAACATACCCGAGGCGGAAAAATGGGATGGAGATAGTTTTCTCGATGATCTGGTAATAAATGAGGATCAGGTGAAAAAGAAGCTGACCGGCCTGAAGATTGACAAATCACCAGGTCCGGACGGAATGCACCCACGCATTATAAAGGAACTAGGTGACACGATAGCAAGTCCCTTATGCATTCTCTTCAATAAGTCTGTATTAGAAAGAACGATTCCCCAAGAATGGAAGGATGGACATGTCACTCCAATTTTCAAGAAAGGAAGCAAATCGGACAGAAGCAATTATCGACCAGTAACACTGACATCAATAGTATGCAAAGTAATGAAACATTTTGTAAGAGAGGCTGTGCTGAACCACATGAGGAAGCATTTAGTCGAATGTCAACACGGGTTTATTGGAGGCAGATCCTGTACAACAAATCTACTGGAAGTAATTGACATCTGGACTAAGATGTAATATACTTGGACTTTTCGAAAGCTTTGTTTGTTTGTTTGTTTGTCATCTTTTTTAATTCGATTATATTATCAATAGCTTCTACAGAAACCAATCTAAATCGAATATCTAAATTAATACAAAATTTCTATTTTAACGAAAGATATCGGCTATTAGGATCTCAAGTTGTTTAAATTTTTACATACGTTACAAGTACATTCCGGCCTCCCCACCGTTTGACAACCCTCTTAAAGATTTGGATATTTTCAATCAGTTTTAGATCTTTGGGCAAAGCATTCCAAATTTGTGGGCCTAGGGATAAGAGACTTTTCGAACCAAAAGTGACTTGATTAGGTCTGTGGTGAATTAGCTCGTTTGGATTTCTTGTGGGTCTTATTGTGTGCCTCAGCTTGAAAATATCTTGCATAAAAGGGGGGTTTATTTTTGAGATAGTTTTAAAAATTTCAATGCAAAGTGTTCGTATACGGCTTATTCTCATAGTGCATTTGCCAGCTTTCAAAAGTAGCTGTTCATATGAACTGGAAGTGTCGTTATAAAGAAATCTAAGAGCCCGCTCATGGATTTTCTCAATTTTTTGTACAGATCTTTCAGACGAGAAATGCCAGACTAGAGGGCAGTAATTAAAATTTGAGAATACAAAACTTTGTACTAACGTCTCTTTAGCTTTCAATCCTATGTAGGAATTTAGTCTTTTTAAAGCGTTAAGTTGATCCGCAGCTTTTTTGCACAGGTCGGAAATATGCTCATCGAAAGATAGCTTATGATCAATTTTCACCCGAGAAGTCTTACTGTATTCTCAGACTCGATTTGTTTTCCATGAATCATGATTTTTTCCCTTTTTGTATCGTCTTTGCGTTTGGTAATTAGTATAGCATGGAATTTGTCGGGATTTGCAATCATGTGATTTCTTTCCAACCGATCTATGGCAACATTTGATTCTTGTTCTAAGATGTTGATTAGGCTTGGAATCGAATTAGAAAAGGCAGCTAGGGTGTTGTCATCGGCGAAGTTGTGCAAATTAGCATTCTTAATAAAAGAAAGAGATCATTTATGTATATATTGAATAAAATTGGACCTAGAACGGATCCCTGCGGTACACCTGAGAGGACAATCTGGGAAGTACTATAGGTATTGTTTATTCGTACAGATTGTTGTCGTCTTTTAAAGTAAGAATTAATGTATACCGGGGCGTCTTCTTGAAGTCCATAGCCAGACAATTTTGCAATTAGAAGGTCATGAGGGATACAATCAAATGCTTTTGAAAGGTCCATAAGAACAGCTCAAACCACGTGATCATTATCAAGATTTTTTCTCCATTCTTCTACCATCCTTATTAAAACATGCTGTGCACTATTTGCTTGCCTGTAGGCAGCTATGAAATTTGAAAGATGTTTGTTAAAGTGAGGAATTAGCTGGTCTTTGATTGTTTTTTCGTAAATTTTCGAGAATGCATTCAAAACACTAACGGGACGGAAGTTTTTCTCTGATGTGCGAACTGCCTCGCCTTTATCTAAAGGAGTAACTACGGCCACCTTCCCTTTGTCTGGGAAAATGCTTTTCTTTATACTTTTATTTATTGCATCTGTTAGGAATGCAGTCAGTTCATCGGAAGCTAGAAGTATGAGTTTGGGTGGAATTTTATCTATTCCAGTGGACTTTTTACTATCAATATTTTTTAATAACTTTATGATGTCTCCAGGCTGAAACTCGTGAAACGAGAAAGGAGAGAAGACGTTTACTGGATTTTGGAGTACCTAACTATTTTGGTCTTCATAGGGGCATGTTTATCTATTATCTCACAAAATTTTTTTTCAATGTTGTCGTAAATAATGTTTGGATCATGAACATTACACATAAAATTAGCATTTTTCACATCTGATAAAAATTCAGTTGGGGAAAACTTTTTGTAACTTCTAAAGACGATTTTTTTGGGCTTCAGGCGCGGAATACTTGTTTTCATGAATGTGGCTATCAGTGAGTGACAGTCACTCAGTCCAGTCTCTAGAACAAATGTATTTTGGAAATAACGTTTACGATTGGTGAGAATTACGTCTATAGATGAGCTATGATTACTGGTAATACAGGTTTTTTCTTTTACTAGATTGTCTAGAGCGAACACATCGCAAAATTCTTTCAGATCATCGTAACCTGGGTGTTTCCTACTTTGCCAGTCGATGTTGATGTCTCCCATAACAATAACGTTGTCGTATTTTTCTAATGCTTTATTCATACACAGGGATATCTCGCGGAAGAAGATTTTTAGATTAGATGAAACTGGGGGCCTATAAATTGAAAAGATAATCCATTTCTTTTTGTTAACAGTTAATTCTGTCGAAAGCATTTCCAAGTGTTCACTTTCTAATGTTGGTATTCTATTACATATTACACCTTTTCTATTAAACTGCATTAGTCCACCACCGTGTTCATTTCTGTCCTTTCGTATTGGAAATTGGTAGTTTTGTTCAATAAAATTTCGAGTTGGAAATTCATTACTTAGTTTTGTTTCTGCTAGAACAAGGATGCCAGGTAGTGCTTTTCCAAGAATCTCTTTAAGGTCAATGATTTTGTTTCTAAGACCATTTATATTAAGATACGCGATTAAAGGGTTGCTTGGGTATTTGTTTCGCAGCTTTATTAGTTTTTCTAAGTCACTTGATTCTTTTGAGGGGTTTCCCAAATTTCCACTTAAGTTTTCAGACATCTGTTCGCTGCTTGATTCACGTGATTTACTCAGGGGTTGAGGGGATGGAGAGTTTACATTTCTTAGGGGTTGAGGGGTTGATGAGCTTGTGTCTGCTAATCTACTGATATTAGAGTTTGTTGAAAGTTCTACTGTACTAATGTTTGATATATTTAATAAGCATGGTTCAGACGATTTAGTGGCGTTAGATATTGATAGACTAGAAGCTTCAAAGTTCATAGAGCTACTGCATAGTGCATCTTTCGCGTTTAAATTTACCTCAGTTAAGTTGTTTGATGCTAAAGATGACGACTTTGATTGCAAAAACCTTACCTCAGATCTGTCCTTTTGTCAATTTTGTCTTAAGTACCTTGTGTAGTTTGTTGTTAAAATATCAGTTCCATGTGGATTCAGATGAAGTCCCCATCGATTCAAATGCCTGTCCATGATGTTGTCGTGATTAATCACACCAATTTGGCTTCCCCTTAACGTCTCCCATAGGATATTATTTACTGCTTTCCTTTTGTATTCCAGATCTGGTGAATCTGTCCTTTTGATCAAGGCTGACACCGTTGCTTTCTGACCATTCGCTTGAATATTTTCTGCAATTCGGATGATTTTTCTCGAAATTTCTTCTGGTTCTTCGTTTCTTAAGTCATTAGTTCCACAATGGATGATTATTTCGTCTGGGTTGCTTTTCATAGTGGGCTGTATATACGATTTCATATCTTCCGTTGTTGCTCCCGGGAACGTTTTGATGTGGACGATTGTATTGTGAATTTCTTTGTTGATACTTTGCCTTTTAATTTGCTTGAGCATCGAGTCGCCGACAATACATACTTTCTTTTTTTGATCCAGTTTTCTCTGTTGATGCATTCTTCCTTGCCCCGGCTGAAAATCTCTCCTCTGATTATTCTCAGCTACAACCGAACTGTCAAAGCCACCCTGCATCTCCCCATCATCACCAGACAGACTCGACAAACGATGGAACCGATTTCTTGATTCAAAAGACGGCTTCGAAGATATATTGTATTCTCGTCTTGCTGTTATTGATGGAAAATGCCATTCATCTGCTGTGTTTCTTCTTGGCACAATTGTTTCTGTGTCATTTGGGTGTTGAACAATTCTTGACTGGAATTGCGGCTCTTTTGTTCTCCAAAGAAAACCATTTGTCAAGGGTGCTGGTTCATTATTGAGTTGACAATTGTTGTATTTGATAGTATTATTCGGAAATTCATGGTTAATTGATTCTTCTTTTTGAAAGCTTCCTTTCCATGCTACAAGATCTTGCATTTTGATAAGTTCTCGTTTCAAACTTAGATTTTCTTCCGACAACTTTCTCTTTTCTCTTTCTAACATGTCTACCTTTTCCCTCATCTCATTCAAGCTTTTACTTTCAATCGTCTTTGCTAGCTCTTCTACCCTAATTTTGAGCATTTGAAATTCGTTGTACGGAGTGAAGTGACCACTGCTGTCATGCTGCATACTAAAATCTGATGTTGTTTTTATTGATTTTTCGTTTTCTGTTGATTCATTCGACTTTTTGCTGGACGTTATGATACAACTTTTCAAAGCACTAGTTAGACCTCATCTCGAGTACGGAAATTCAATTTGGTCTCCGTTTTATAAAAAGGATATAACGGTTATCGAAAATGTACAAAGAAGAGCAACTAAGCTTATATCAGATCTGAAAGATTTGCCATATCAGGAACGACTGCGGGGTTTGAACCTACCAAGCCTAGTATATCGTCGTCTGCGTGGAGATCTCATCGAAACATATAAATACACGCATAACCTTTACAATATAGAAAGTAACGCGTTATTACCAAGAGCCACTGGCAATACTAGAGGGCACAGTTTAAAGTTGTCAAAGCAGAGATTCAACCTTGATGTGAGAAAACGATTTTACAGCAATAGAGTTTTCAATTACTGGAACAGTTTGCCGGGAGATGTCGTAAATGCCAGAAGTATAAACAGTTTCAAAAATAAATTAGACACATTTAATAAAGACGAAATATTCTCTACAGACCCTAGCGCATTTTAACAATAAACAACAACACATAAATTTAAATTATAGCATATTAATGGGGTCTGCTGGAGTAAAAGGGGTAGGCTTGCAGCTGATGGTTTTGATTACAATTTTCTTTCTTTGCCCCCCGGCTCTCCTTTTTGCTCGAGTGGCCCCTATATGAGTTTGCTACAGGCTCTTAGCCTACTGCAAAAATGTATAAGTATAAGTATAAGTATAAACAGGCTATTTTCTTTTGTTCTCCGAGTTCAGGGACAATTAAAATGGTACGTTATATCCTAGAGTACTTTATAAGCGAGTACGTACCGGATTATACTGTATCTATATATAATTTCGATGATGTTGCTGATGTTAAGCAAGCTATATTTAAATGGTTAACGCTAAAACTTTGTGCCACTAAAGTAGAATACACTCGAGTACGGAAAACTCGAGAAGCAACGAAACCTCGTACACTTGGAGACAGTTTTGATAAAGTCCATTAATATCTAGTAGATATTGAACTTTTCATTGTGAGCATACGTTCAAGTTTGATTTTTTTATTAGGTATGAAATGAGGTTGACCCTGCATCTAGTCCAGTCGTTTTAGGGAAAATATAGCTGGAACCCGGAACAAAATAGTATAAAGCTGAAACTTCTTCAGTTGGTGCAGAAAGGTATCAGTAGTTACCAAAAAAGAATCCCCATGAATACCACTCCAGAAAATGGGATTTTTGGGGGGGGGCAAATCCATAATGGTGGCACCCAAATTGACTAGAATTTTGATCTCTTCAAAACTAAATGTATTATACTTCATTCAAAAGAGAATTCAATGCTGATTCCAAATTGCATTAGAACAGTACCTCAAAAATGTAAAGTTTTTGAGCAGTCGCTAACTTTGTTAAAGTAGGTTTGAAAAAGATATGTGCAAAATTTAGATGGAACACAAATTACCCAGGAAACAGGTCAATGCCCAAAGAAATCATAAAAAATGTTCCTTCCTCCTCACTGTCATCATCAATCGGCTCTTCAATCTCTCTTTTATCCTGAAAAAACAAAATGGTTTCATGATAAGTATGCGTTGGCAAATAAAGAATATAGTCTGCGCATTGCTGCTTCTTGAACTGTATAAACTAAAAAGATGCGAAAATGTCAGTATGTTACATACTACAATATTTTTTAATGAAAGGAAACAACAAGAAACTCCTTCTGTGTTACATTAAGCATGACATAACATCTTTCTATGTTATTAAGCCCAGTAATGACATTGCTGCGCATTAAATTATTAATAAGCAAGGCACAATACCTTGGGGGCAGGGAACATGAGAGCACCATCTTGCTGAACATGCTCCGTAAATCGAAAAATAAGCATTTTCACGACAGAATTTATATGGTATAAGGTTGGATGGTTGATCTTCAGCATAAAAGACAAAGAAACTTCAATCATCTCAATCATCTTAGGCAAAATATCATAGTGTTTTACAGAGTAATCAGCTGAGAGAACTAAAGAATGATCTTACCTCTATATTTCCGCAACTTTCACCAAAGCATTCTCCAAATGTTGCTATGCATTTTTGTCCATGCTTTCAGCAGCTAAAAAATGTGTCCCACATTGATTTTAGAGGCTGTTTTCCAATTGCATCTTACTCTTTCCAAAAGAATTTCAGAAACAGCCTTGATAAGTTCGAATATATTTACTCAAATAAAGGAACTTCAGCCTGCGTTGAAAAAAATAAAACATACATATATGATATATTGTTATCTTATCTCACAAGCCTTTTACGCAACGAAATACAGGCTCTGATATTATTTGGACTGCAAAAGAACGAGCAAAACTCGATCAAAGTACCATTCACGAGTGCGTTCTGCAATCTTTTTATGCTGAAAAAGTTCAATGAATGGAGCATCAAAGCATGATCAAAGCTTCTCCAACTGATCTGAAATCGCAGAAGTTTATCACTGTTTTCTAAACGAGTTTACTCAGTTCCCAGTTTACCCAGAAATCCCAGAAATTTCTTGTATCTATTCACGCGAGATTCTGGATCCTGCTTTCCCGGGATTTTTTATCATTTCCCAGCTCGAGTTTTTCCCGGGAATCCTTGGATTTGACCCAGCTACACTCTTTTTTTTATAAGAACAATTTCATAAGAACACGAGCCTTGATTTTGCCCAGATTTTAAGAACAAAATAAGAACATGCTGAGGCGGCCTTTTCAAAAGCCCTAAGCATATCAGCTATATATGAAAGTACGAGAGTTAGACTGAACGTAAAAAGCAAGTAAACAAAGAAATGGACAAGAATGCTGCATGTTCACATAAACCTAGTACCACCCAAGACAATCATTGAAAAATATAGATATCCGCCAGGAATTAAGAACAGATTAAGAACATTTCAGGCTATATACGCCAGGAATTAAGAACAGATTAAGAACATTTCAGGCTCAAAAACGGCAGAATTTTAAGAAACGCCAGCCTCGATCAAAATTTCCTGGTTCTTATAAAAAAAGAGTGTATTTCCCAGGATTTCCCCAGCTTTTTCTGCACGGGTTTGTCTCTTTCGTAAATTTGGATTGTTTTTTGTCCCTTCATGAATCTATGCTCAAATGTCGAATCTGTGTCAATCGAGTTTATGATTATCAGTGAGGAATGGCGGACAGCTTTTAGCATTCGTCTTGCTGCTTCTTGTTACTTTTTGTGCTTGGTGTTCTAATGATTTCCTACACATGTAATTGTTGTATTCGGTTAATCAATGGCGATGAGAATCGTTTAAACGTGGGCCTACACTACAAGGACTGGGAATCGCTAAAGATGGGCCTAAAAATGCTTTGTCAAACTCATGAAAGATCGGAATGTAAAAAGGTAGCATATATTTTTAAGAATACAGGAATATGTGATTTTAAGTTACAAATAGAAATAGTCAGGGCGCTATGGTAAATGCAGCATGCAAAATCTGTGGGCAATTCAAAAAATGGTTTAAAACAAGCGCAGAAGCTTTTAGATGACAAATCAACTTGTTGGACCTCTCCAAATTACTTGTGGGTGTAATCCGGCAGCATTTTGTGCTTTTCCCAAATACTTTTCTATATACTTTGAAACCTTGAAAATGGCACAAATTCAAAATTGGTGCATGAAAAATCGAAAACAACACTCAGAAAGTGCTTGCAAAGTACATTCAGAATATATGTTGTTTTTGAAATTCGGTCGCTCTCCTTCAGAGTTATCGATTGGTAAAACCTGAGCGCCCCCCTGCAAACACGATTAATTTCTCGCTCGTGCAACATTGCAGGGGGGCACTCAAAGTTCACTGCTCAATTCCTCCTGTTAGGTGAGCTCAAATTTAACCAATATGGTCTCTTTTGAATGCACTCAATAAGCCCTTTCTGGCAGTAGTTTTAAATTTATTATGCAATGATTTTAGATTTCGGTCATTTTCAAGATTTTGAAGTAATTGAAAAACTGTATATGGAAAGCACAAAATGCTGCTGGATTACCCCCACAAGTTAATCGGTGATGTCCAAGAAGTTGATTTGTCATCTACAAGCTCTTGCACTTGTTTTAAACCTTTTTGCATTGCCCACTGATTTTGCAGTCTGACCCCTGTTTCTGTCCTATAGCGACCTGACTAAAATAGAATCGTAAGGACAGAGCTTCTGGGAGAAAGGTGGAGTCCTGATAGCTATTCACAGTGATATAATATCCATCGAGCAATCATCATCTGCTGATTGTGAGATTGCGTGGACCAAAATCTCACATAACAGAGATATAATGTTTGGTGCATTTTATCGCCAGCCTACATCCCCCATAGAGACTATGGAACAATTTTAAGTCTCCATGAACAGCCTTAAAGAGCTCAATAGATTTTACATTAAACATGTCATACTTGGAGGTGATATCAATTTACCAGATATAAATTGGACGGATGGATCAAGTGGAATTAGTGAAAAAATTCTGAGTATTATGGAGGAATTCAATCTGACACAAGTAGTACAAAACCCACGCCACAAAGCAACACTTTGGACCTTAAGTTTTCACGACCCACCCAGATCTTATTGAAGGAACCTATGTGGTCCCAGGTATGAGTGACCACAGTGCAGTAATTTGTGACATTCATTTCAAGACCAAGCCCAAGACCAAATCCACCAAGATCTGTCTACTTATACAAACATGCAGATATGGAAGGACTGCAGGAAGAATTAAGAAATTCATATATATCATTTCAAGCGTCACAACCCTCTACAAAGTCAGTTGAAGAGAACTGCACTGATTTCAAGAACGTACTCTTGAAACACATTCCCCAAAAGACACTGAACAAGAAAAAGTCTACTCCATGGTTTAACTCACGCATTAAACTCTCATTCACCAAAAGCAGCGACGTTACAATGCAGACACAGCAATAAGTGAACAAGATTGGAGCAAATTCAGAAATCTCCGGAAAATGGTACATAATGAAATGCTAAAAGCCCACCAAAATTATATCAAAAACCTCCTAGACATTGGCGATGATGATGTCATTAGTGGCAATACATCAAAGCCAAACGTAAAGACACTTCTGGAATTCCCATCCTTAAATCTGAAGGAAAGGAAATCACTGATACAAAACAGAAGGCAGATATCCTTAATAAACAGTACATCAGTGTCTTTACAGATGAAAATCCTTACCTCAGAAAATCAACCCATCCAAAGCAAGAGGACCAGATTTAACTCCATTACTCCAATGCGCGTCCTTAAAGAAGCTGCATCAGCTATTGCACCATTCTTATGCTTCATTTTCCAACAATCAATTGATACTGGGTCTGTCCCAGCTGACTGGAAACATGCAAATATCATAGCAGTATACAAGAAAGGCTCAAGGACAAAAGCCAATAACTATCGACCTGTGTCTTTAACATCTGTACAATGTAAACTACTAGAACATATCATGTTTTGACACATCATGACACACCTGAACGCACAGAATGTGTTGGAAGATCATCAACAAGGCTTTAGGAGTTATCGTTCATGTGAGACACAACTTATAAATACCATAGAACATTTGGCATGCTCAATGAATTACAGAAACCAAAATGACCTTTTGATACTTAAGATTTTTCAAAGGTATTTGACACTGTTGCACACAAGCATCTGCTCAAACTTGATCATCATGGCATCCTTGGCCACCAACTAAATGCGATCATGGTTGTTAAACAGAACTCAACAAGTGGTACTCGAAGGTGAACATAGTGAGAAGTCAAATGTATAGTCAGGAGTCCCACAAGGAACGGTCAGGACCTTTGCTTTTTACTGTATATCAACAACATGGGCAATAACATCTCGTCCAATCTAAAACTCTTTGCTGATGACACACTCCTGTATGGACTTATTCATAATGCGAATGATGCACTTTATATTCAACATGATCTAGATAGTCTTGTTACTTGGGCCCAGGAATGGCAAATGAACTTCAACCCCTCCAAATGCTATGTTCTTCGAATTTAAAGGATTAAGAACCCTATTATACACCAATATAATGCTGAGACAAACACTTTAAGAGCTGTTCACCACCAACCTTATCTGGGCATTACCATTTGGGAAACACTCAATTGGAATACGCATGTCTTAAGAGGTATGAACAAAGCAAACAAGACCCTAGGCTGTATTAAAAGGAATCTCCACTCATGTCCAGAAAGAGTTAAAGCGCAAGCCTAGCGAGACCTTATACTAGAGTATGGGAGTACTGCATGGGATCCTTACAGGATGTACCAGAAAAACTGGCTTGAGCAGGTACAGCGGCATGCTGCATGTTTCCTTACAAAAACATATTCAAGACAAGAAGGATGTGTTACCCAAGCACTAAAACATCTAAATTGGAACACAGAAGGAAAGTAAACAGACTTAACGTTAATGTACAAAACAGCATGGCCAAGCAGCAATTAATATACCACCTTATGTAAAACACAAAACTGTAATGAAAACTAGAAATTCTGATCCGATGAAGTTCATTCCAATACATAACATCATGTGACAAATATAAATACAGTTTCTGGCCTAGAACAATTAATGACTGGAACAGTTTACCACAAAATATTTTAAATATGAACTCGATAAGTAACTTCAAACTCCCTGTAAATAATTATGTCCTTATGTAAATCTTATTCAATCTTTATTTATTCGTTATTTGGAATTTGCCATATGTCCTTATAGGATTTTGCAAATAAGTTATGTAGATGTAGATGAAATCCGCAAAAAATGATCAACATTGAATGGGTGAGGGGGGGCAAAGACACAGATCCCAAATCTATATGACTGAGTATTTGCCTCAACATATTTTGTCCATCATTGTAGACCAAAAAGGACTAAGTAACAGAACAGAGAAATGGGGTTCCAGATCATAACTTTTCAAGAGTAATCACAGACTTCAGGAACCTGGACTTTAAGAATGAGAAACTAGACCTTCAGTATAGAAACATGACTCTGGATTAGGAGCAAACAAATAGACTCAAGACCAGAAAAAAGAGCTAAGAACAGGTCCACATCTGGGGGGATGGTATAATTTAAGATTCAAGATTCAAGATCCAAGATCTGAGATATTAAGATCCAAGAAATTAAGATTCGAGATATTAAGATCCGAGATATTAAGATCCGAGATATTAAGATCTGAGAAATTATGACCCTTGATATTAAGTTATATTACAATATGATAATCTTTAAATCAACTGACGACTAAATATTTACAGCAATCAAGGTGAGCAGAATATTAGACAGTGATTATCTCTTCTCAGATTCAAAACTTAAGACTTTTTGCAAAGTGTAAACAATGATAGTATTTTAATGTTGGTTGTTTTATGATTTGAAGGTTACAGTTGAGGCTTCCACAAAAGATGACTGTTTCTCCCCTTGTCAATATGGAGGATTTTTGAAGGGAATTCTGAGAAAAATTTTCTCAGTTTCTGCAGCTGAGCACAAGCACAAATTTTCTCAACCAACTGAGGCACATTTTGATTTACATTACATTTACATAATTTACAAGTTGATGATGATGACTAGACTTAAACATTACAAAACCTGTCAATAGGTAGTGAATATTGTAAATGAGTTTAATGAATACCTAAAAAGTTTATTGATCAACTCACAAAAATTCAAGATCCCAAAAATCCACAAGCATTTTATTATGTTACAAAATCTGGACCCCTAAAATCATGCCAAGAAATTATCAAGAGAGTTCACTGACATCATTAGGAAACTACACTACTATACTCATCTACTGGGCCTATATAGGCCTACACTGTGACATTACAATAGTTGACCCTGTAACATCATCATCGTGTTTACCATCCCTGCTCTGTGCTGTGTTTTTCCAAATTGTCTCGCGTCAACAGAAATCAGGTAAAAAGTAAGAAAGAGCTAGAAAATTCTATGGGTCAAATCCCTGTGTCACGAATTAACGAAACGATCCTTGAAGGCCACAGGTCAGAGGTGCCCGGCACTCGCAAATATTCAGTGCAAATATGCAGTGCAAATATTCAGTGCAAATATTCAGTGCAAATATTCTCTCAAAATGCAAATATTTATCATTTAACCCTTAAACACAAAATATATTTGAAGACAACATTAACTCACCAAAATTATCTATAGTCAAAGAATTCAGCTTCAACCACTGTTGGTTCAAGAAAAACACCACTCTTGCTGGAGAAAAAATTGAATAGCAAAACCAACAAAACAAGCAAACAAGAAATTCCCCTTGCACTGGCAGTAAATCGAGATATTCTACATATCAATATCCTTATATGGCAAATTATTGTCATTGCCATGCGTCTTGTGTCCAAACTGACCAATGGCAATCCTCAGGAAAGATATTGAAACATGTGGGAACCATCCTTGAAAAAACGGAATAGGGTAGGGTATGCAGAATGCAGGAACGATCAGAAGACGAAGGATGAACTGTTAAAAATCACTTATGTTTCATAATTCTGCTGCTGTGTGTTATGATATTTTACATGAAGTAGAAGGCGAGCCTTCATCATTAGTTTTGGATTATGAGCATATGTTCTCTTACGAGATGTCTCCTTGCTTTTGTCGATCATAACACTGTGAACACGAATGAACACAAGTGAACACGAATGAAAACGAGTGAACACCAGTCGAACACGAGTGAGTGAACACGAGTTGAGCACAAGTAAAAACAAGTGTAGACAAGATAAAAACGGGTGAACCAATCGAATCCGACTTTTGTAAGAAATAAATCAAATGAACTTAAACAATCGATTATATTTTAACTTAACTCAAAATAAGTAGATTTTATCATAATCATAGATTTAATCAAAAATTTTATTAAGTTAAATTTACTTTCGAAAAGGAGCAAAACAACTGTAGACAAGATAAAAACGGGTGAACCAATCGAATCTCGGTTAGTTTTTGGCACTCGGAAAGTTCTACCATCCATTCAAAAGGATTACGTACCTACCACACAAACAAAATTGGTCATTTTCGTGCCGGTGTGATGCCAGGTACGTAGGTCGTACTTCCCAGAGATTAGGTGATAGGGTAAAACAGCATGTCCCTACTAATATTCGTCAGCATAATTTTCGGCAAAGAGAGCAACCACCCCGTGGGTCTAAACAACAACCCAGTCTTAAACATGATTCGGCCATAGGACAACATCTACTTGATAACCCAATTTGTGCGGAAAATTACAGCGAGGATTGTTTCAGAATCATTGGCAAAGCAAGATCTTTGTTTCACTTAGGGGTTTTGGAATCTGTCTACATCAAAACCAAAAGGCCGGTTTTGTGTAGACAGAAAGAGTTCGTTTTCTCACTTGGACTCTTCAAATAATTCTATTAGTCTTCCCGCTGTATCCGACCAGCTGATTGGTGTTCAAAACACAATGCCTATTCAGCTTTTTGTTCTTTCTGATTGGTGCATTTCGAGCCGCATTTGGGTATAAATTCCGCCTTAGTCTATTGTTTCGGTCTGTTTCTGACGTTCATACTCTGAGGAGTGTCAGACGAAAAAAGCTTTTAAGTATGCCCGAAAATGATTCCGCTATTCATGGCAATTTTTAAGTTAATTTAATTAATTAAGATGAAAACGATATCAACTATATTAAAGGATACCCAAGATGATCACCTTAAAATGCATTTGAGCAAGCAAAACCGATTTTGACATTGCAACAACTCCCAAACCTTCTTTCACTTCTAACAAAGGCAAAATCGTAATTTATAAAAAGTGAAACGACCTTAAACGACCTGAAACGACACGAAACGAGCCATCAAATTTGGAATCGAGGCTGAAACGACCTGAAACAAACCTGAAACAACCTGCTCTCTTAGCAACGAAGTGTTAAGGTTCAGTGGATAAGCCTATGGTTTGGTTTAGGTACATTGATGATGAGTTTTTAATCTAAACTCACGGTCAGCGTAAACTGGATAGCTTGATGGACTATGTTAATAATTTCCATCAGGTTATAAAGTTTACGTCTGAGAGTTCTAGAGATGATATCAGTTTTTTGGATGTTAGAGTTGTTCGGAGGGGGCATGCCTTGGAGACAGACCTCTTCTGCAATCCAACTGATACACATCAGTATTTGCACAAGGCGTCGTGTCATCCATGGCACATGAAGAAGGCAATTCCGTATGGCCAGGCGCTCAGGATTCGTAGAATTTGCTCGGATAATGCTAAGTTTGAGGAGAGATCGAGGGAGCTGGTTGGTTGGTTAACTAAAAGGGGCTATGATGAAGGTTTTGTTAAGGGGCAGATCGATAGGGTTAGGGTGATGGATAGAGGAATGCTACTGGATCCTGATCGTGGACGTAATCGGGGTGGGGGGACCGTATCCCGTTAGTAATTACATATCATCCCGCTCTTAATAAGATCCATAGTATTTTGAGCAGACTTCAGCCTATGTTGGAGGTAGGGCCGTCGCGAACCATCCTTGTTTGGGGGGGGGGGGTGATGGGTGTAGATTTACCTGATCAAGGCATAATTTACCTGAAATTTTTTTGAAAAAAGTGATCTTTGTGTTGTATATTAGCAGTTTCAGGTAGCTATAATTGAATTAAAGTTTTAAGAATGCTCGTTAGTTGTAAGAAGAGTAAAAGCATCATCGTGAACATCCTTGAAACAAGAAACTTTCTTAATTCTAAAAGGTAGCACCCTGGGTACCAGAGCCAAAAAAATGATAAATAAATAAAAAATAAAAAAAGAAAATAAAGGAGAAAGTTGGCTCTGGTCAAATGGTGACATTCAGTGTAGGAATTGACCAATGAGAAGCCCATATACCCAAACGGGTATATTGATTTGGTTAAGTTTGATAAGATACCGTGAGTCACATGACACGGTTACGATTATGATCAGAAAATATGATTCAGACGTTTATCAGTAAAGTGATCGACTACCTTGCCTCAAATCACAGCAATGGCAGATGTTTTAAAGCGAGCTGTGAATGTCGGCCTACAAGTGGAAGTATGAATGGTGATTGAATATTTATTTTCGAACAGCAAAACTATTCGACAAAAGCTTTCATTTTGTATTAGCGGATATTTTGGCCTGATAGCTTGGCGAGACAGGCTCCAGTCCTTTGATCATATTGTAGGTAAAAAGTCCTTCAGGAATATCTTAGTTCTTTGCCTAGCTGCAACATTCTAAACATCCATGACAAATGAAACTAATCCCCCTTGGAAGATAGGAGCACATTACTGCATGAGTTTGATGATTTAGCCCACACCAAATCTATGTAACGACTTCGGCGCCATTCTGGCTTTTCCTCCTCCCAAATTGTCCGTCTTATAAATCTTGAGGCTCTGGTACCCAGGGTAAAAAAGTAGCTACTTAGACAATAACAAATGTAGTCTCAAAGTTCAAGTTTTAATTTATTTTTTCACGACGATTCTTTAACAGGGACCACTTTTTCGCAATCTTCTTGAGATCAATCTCGTCCGTTATGTCTTTTTCATTGAGCATGCAGTCATTCAAACGATCACCAGACATGCTGTTGCGAAGATATTTTTTTACTCTTCTCAAAACGCTAAATGACCTTTCATTTTTACACACTGATGGAGCAGCTGTCAAGAAAAGCTGGTGCAGATTTTCAACTGACTTGAAAAGATGACGATCATGTGAATACTTCAACGTGTAGCGTTTCAGGGTTCTCAGAGCGGAGACAGAGAAAACACAACTTTCACATCAGACTTTAAATCACAACTGGATCTCGAAGTCTTCCGCTATTCTTTATAACATGAATGTGATGACATACAATAATACAATACACAATTATAAAGACTACAGAGATATAATGCATTGATGACATGTGAATATTATAGACATCATTGATTCTATTCATAACAAACGCTAGATAACCGGCCTCGCTTATCGTCATAGGACCGACATTCGAATCTTCGCACTTTTCCTTTTCTGCTTCTCCTCTGTCTATGGGAATATATCTGGAGCTTATTTTCAATAGCTATGTAGGATTCTTCTGTAAATGTTGCAGGGAACTTTTCTACAAGAATCTTGGTATCAGCAACAGTTCCTGACCTTTCCGGATCCAAAACTGCTAGGAAACAATCGAACGTGTCTTTCACTAGCTTCAACTTTTCTTCCAGGTCATTTATTAGCGTATCCATGAAGATGAAAAATTGAGATTTATAGTAAACCTTGACTGTGTCTATCTCCGTTGAAGCTGTCTCGGGTCTATAACGATTTTGTTTGCATTTTTTTGCTTTTTAATATTGCACGACTCTGCATTTTTTGTTTGGATTAATAATACTCAGTTTGATTAACTTCAATTTCAGGCAACAATGTACCTGAAATTTTCTCAAGTCCGTTTTTTTTCAAAGAATTTACCTGAATTTCTTTCAAGAGTTTTTGTTGGGGGGGTGCCGCATCCCCCACACCCCCGGTCACGACGGCCCTGGTTGGAGGCATCTGAGGAGCACAAGAGGGTATTCCCTAGCAAACCAGCTGTGGCTTTTAGACATGCTAAAAATCTTAAGGACTCGTTGGTCAGGGCTAGGCTAGCTCCCGAAGGGCAGGAGGACCTTGCTTGGGGCTGCTATCGATGTGGCAAAGCTCGTTGTCAGATATGTCAGTTTATGAACGAAGGAGATAGGTTTATTTGTCATGGGAGTGGTAGAGAGTATAAGATTAATTCTAGGTTTGGTTGTGATTCCTCAGGTGTTGTTTATTTGTTGGGTTGTAAGGTTTGTGGTGTACAGTATGTGGGCAGTACATTTACCCCTTTCCGTCATAGGTTTAATAATTACAAGTCGTGTGGTAGAAGGTTTAACAGGGCATTTTTTAAGGGGGTTTTTTCGGGGCAATTGCCCAAGTAGGCCCCTCTTTGTGCCCCAGTAGTGGAGAGAAAAACAGCCTTTTTGAAGCCATTTCAATTCATTTCAGAGAGTTTCAGATATAATTTGAAACGAACTTGTTTGCTGAAGTGTGAACGGCCTAAGGTAATTGAACCGTTTCAAATCGTTTTGCATGAATGAAGCGAAATTTTTTACCGTGTCCCCTGGTGGAGAGGGAATCTAAAGTAAACATCGCAACAAACAAAAACATTATTGACATTTTAGAAAACATTGTCGAACAAATTCAGCACCTTAAGCAATGACCAACGCTCAAAAATTGCTTGATAAGCGAAATTCAAATGTTTCACAAACAGTTTTCATCATTTGGAATAGCCTTGGATAAAATTATCAACTTGATGTGTTTGAAAGAGAGCAAAGTGCAATCAAAGTGCAACGTTCTTTAAAGCAAACACGTCACCGAACCTGGTGCATTATTTTCTATCATTCATTTAATAGCTTAGTAAACAAACTGTGCTGTGCAAAGTAAGTAAGAGTGATTAAGAGTGCAAGTTGAGTTCTTATTCTTAGAAAACGATATAGTTCTTCGACAGCTGCGTATGTCTTAGGTTATTTAGAAACGTCCATGAAGCTCACTGCACTTTGCATATAAGTTCAAAGGAAGAAAACATTATCTGACGTAGATCCTCCAGAAATCACCTGTCGTGACACCTCTTTCGAAGTTATCACATTCAAACCTTTGCAAATCTTTTCTTATAAGAAAATGTGTTCCTCCATAGATGAACATTGGATGATCGGCAAATCTGATATTTCTTTTGTTTAGTTTGTCACCCCATTTCCCATCTTGCCACCTTCCACAATTTTTGCTAAGATATGAATTATCATCTGCGTATCTATAGGAAAATAAAACAAATCAAGAACTAGACTGTCTCTTGGAGTGTTGAAGGGGGCGCTGCTATCTATAGAAATGTGTAAAGGGGCACTTCTGTATTTAGATGTGTGGAAGGTGCACTATTGTCTTAGTTCTTAAGGGTCTTAGCAGGACATAGAGTGCCTAGGTAGGGTTGGAGTTTGAAAAATAAGGGTAACAAAAAATCAAAAAAATAGATGCGGGATGACAGGACGAAGGTATGCTATTACTCGCCCTCTATTAACTGGTTGCTTGCTAAAAAATGTCTACATTTTCAAAGGATTGTGATTTGAAGGAAACCTACGTAGTGAATGTGCCACATGCATTCGGCCGCGTGTCGCTAGCACCAACAAAATAATCCACAACTGCAGTTTGCATTGGGTTGGTCTTTACGTGAACCTTGGTATTTGTAACGTAGGAATCACATTGAAAGCGAATTTCTTTGAAGTTGCTAAAATTCCTGAATTTCTGGAGGAAGTCACTCGTCATGAGATAGTTTTCGGCAACATTGAAATCTTTCAGAAGAGAGACATATTTGCATGTCAGTTGTGCTGCACTTGTGACATTTGATTCGACTTTTACAACTTGGGTCCAGCCACCTAAAAAGATCAACGTTATGATTATCATAATGCTCCGTACGGTTGAGAGGATGCCCCGTGGGGTAAAAAGCCAATGCTCGGGCTCTACAGAGACCCACAGAATTTAAATTCTGCCGTATGCTTCCCCCCAAACCACCTAAGGCTTAATCCAGCTTGCTATGGTGTCAGAAGCTCATCGAGGTTGGGGCTCGAGCTCCAGCTACGGTAGTGTCATCGCCAGGATCGAGGTCTCGATAAGGTAACCTATTACTTGGATCCTAGCATCTGGAACTAAATTAAATGCACCCTTTTACTTTCACCTCCACTTACGGCCCGGTTTGATTTCATGGCCCGTCGCCCGCGCTGACAGCTCTGATTCTGCTTATCAAAAATATTTTGGATTCGTTTAAAGACAGTCGGCAGATTCTAGACAAGAGTATCTATTAACCTCTAGAATATGAATGGGAGCTCTACCTTGATCAAACTCCATGTCGCAGTAAGCTGTGAATGATTCTTTGCCATCCAAAGAGGCCAACCTGTAGTTTCCATTCTTTGGATTGTATTTTGAGAATTTGTTCTTTATTTCCTTGCAGCTTGTACCAGTAACTAAGAAAAAAATAAAATTGAAAACATGATCCTAACAAGCTCCTAAATGGTCGGCAACTGGCAACGCACGAGGTTCTGGTGTCGATTTTCAATGTGTCAGCTTATATTTGAGGAGAGTTACACCTTACAAAGTGATTTTAAAAGAGAGTTAGACTTAAGTCCGTCCTTCTCATGAATTAGCGAATGTTTTTCTTGCATGTTAAAGGCTTCATAATAAAAATACTAAATGCTTCACAAAAGGGAGAACTTTCCATTTACTCTTGCAAAAGTAACGTCATTTTCCCTGAGACCTACACTCACAATATAGGTCCCACTACTGCGCTCAATGTTGTTTTTATTGTTCTTACAATCGCTTAGTGTGTTCAAAACAAGTCAAAATTCGTGGCTACCCTGGCGCCAGCTCCAAAAAAGTGGGGGGGATTTTGTTCATAGGTGTACATTGCGTGCCGAAGGCACGCACGCAATGGCCGAAGGCCGTTGCCTAAAACAGCCGGGGGTCTTGGGGCGCTGTAAGCCCCCCAGCGGGTCCAGGGCAGCGCCCTGGTAGGGGCCCAGGGGGCGAAGCCCCCGGAAGCTCCCGGGATTTTGTTGTTTCTGAGGTCTCAAAATGGCTTAGGATCCTTTGATTTCTCTTTCTGCATACATTATTGGAACAACACAAAAAATCTTTACAGAAAAATAGGAAATGGGTATAGTTCAAAGAGTCAATCTCAGCGAAAATGTTTGAACCAACACCCGTTGATAGCAGCGTTGAACGTCGGAAAACGTCGGAGAATTGCCTTCCAAGATGGGAATTCATGGGAGACGCCCTAATGTTCTTTGAGTTTTAAGCTGATATATGATTTCAAATATGGAAAGTTTTACATGCCCAATAGAATCGTGACCTGACTTGTAGACTTTAATTTCAACTTGTTTATTGGGAACTGTCAAGTAGCATTAATCTAAACCGAGAATTTAAAACTTCAACTAAAACACAAAATGAAGTTTAAAGTATAATTCAATAAAGTTTTTAGAGTTTCTTCGTTAGAGTTCGAAGACGCAAATACATAACTTGATTATCAGGCCAGTTTCCTAGGCTTGATAGCGAATTGCTTTCGAATGCTGGATAAATCTATTTCTTTCGAAATATCCCTCTCGCTGCTTATCAGGACAAGATTTTCCAGACGATCTTCTGTCATTGTAGCCCGAAGATAAGTGTTAATTAGCTTCACTTTGCTATGACATCGCTCACAAGACGTTATAGAAACTGGGATGCACGAGGCAATTTCTAACAGCAGATTCGCGAAGTATTGCGATTCTCTCAATAGCATGTATTCTTGACAGGTCGGTTGTGCAGGAATACCATAACGGATTGCAAATTTGCCAACTTTTCCCTGGTTACCAGCATTCCAGTGAAGTGGATTGAACGCTGATAATTGCATCATCACCTCACATGACTCGACAGAAAACCTCTTCCCAAGCTCGTTGAGCATCAAATCTAAGAAGGGGTAGTAGAAGGCATGACGAAAATTATCTGCTGCTGTCACCGACTGACTGGACTCTGAAGGAGTTGCAATGCTGTGGCTGAATGTCGCGTCAAGCAAAGTCTGACCATCTCCTAGGCGTTCTGGTAGTCTGCGGCGTCGTTTACTTGCTTCGTTGAAGGTATTATTGACGTTACACTTAGAAGCATGAAGTTTGGCTTTGCAGATCAATTCATCAAAATGCTTCTCGTCTCGAAGAAAAGTGATTCGTCGTATCAAGGTCTGAACAGCGTCGACTGCCGTTACCATATCCATGTCGGCCCTTTGGAGATATTCTGATGCATACTTAGAAATCTCAAAGACTTCTTTTAGAGTGATCAATTTGAGCACGAATTCAAAAGAATTCAGTTGTGTTAAGAGACCAGCACACGCAGCTTCTTTCGGCTCTAACTCTCTTAATGCTGCAATCAAAGCCTGCAATGTATTTGCAGTGGCTGATAGATTGTCGACCCGTGCAGTCCAACGGGTGTCTGATACAGATCGGAGGGCCCTGCGTCCTTCATTTATGGAAAATTCTTTCAGCCATTTTTCAAAGACTGCTGTGCGTTGTGGGGAACCTTCCATGACTCTATAAATAGAGCCAATTGTGTCGAACACATCTTTGACCAGTGGTAGCGTTTCAGCTGTCTTCCCAAGGACTAAATTTAGACAGTGGGCAAAACAATGGAAGTACAACGAAAGGGTAGCCCCAGACTCGCTGAGATGTTGTTGGACCCCATTGTCCTTGCCGGACATATTACTTGCACCGTCAAAGCCCTTTCCGATCATGTTTTGCAATGGAATCTGCATTACACCCAACTTTTCAGTGATGACGTCAGCCAATGATTTTCCTTTTAAGCTCAATACATTTTCAGCCCAACAACCCTCTCTTGAATAACATTCTGATAAACATAACGTATGATAATAGACATGTATGACTTTTTATGACTGGTGACTTCATCGCATTCCACTGAATAATACTTGCTTTCTAATATCTGTTTTTTCATTGTCTCTATGACATTTTGAGAAAGAAGATCTATCATTTCATTCTGTATATCATGCGAAAGCCAAGAAACATTTTCGGGATGACTGTCTAGCCATTTCTTTAAGGGGGCGTGATATTTTGCTAAAAACGTTATCTCTTCTAGGAATTTTCCTTGATTTTCAGATGTTGGTTTCTCATCATGACCCCTAAAAGCATCGTTTTGAAGACTGATATGGCGGATAACATCAATAATAACTTCCACCACCTTCTGATTTTCCTCTTTCTCAGCCTCTAGCTTTGAAATCCTTGCTGCTTCGGCATTTGAAAGCTGGACATTGATTGGTATGCTGGTCTTTCTTAAAATCGCTTTCTCTCTGCTCAGCTGATGTGCTCTCGACTTCAAATGTTTCTCCAAGCGGCCTGTTGCTCCAGTTGCCTTTTTCCAGTTACGGAAACCATCTTCTGTGAAGATTTTCTCAGAACAACCAACTGAAACAAACATTTTTTAGCATTTTTTATTTCAAATTTTTAAGGAAATTTACGTCGATGTTATTTTTAAAAACTTGTATACTTTCATTATTATATACGCTCGCTTTTGCCATACAGTAACTCTGTTTTCCAGCATCTATCTCACTTTTAAGATGCTCTATCGTGAGCACTCTCTTATAGTTGTTCCTTGTTTCCAATCATCAAATTAATGAATAGATGGGCTACGACTAGGCAAAATAAAATAAGAATACGAAAGTCCTTCATAATTGCGGCCGTTTTTCAAGAATTGATTTTGAAAACTTTCTTAGGACTGAAAAATTCAGGACTTTCTTGAATATTTGACAAGTTACGTGCTACATTCTTGCCACTATCTTATGTGAAGCTTCAAATGTGGTATGAAATACACATTTTCATACAAAGGTTATTCGGGTAGCAATTTTTCCTCGTGGGCGGCAACAGTTTTTAATATTTTTCACAGGTCTAAAGAAAAAATGTCTCTCTAGGGGTTTTTAAATGTAGGACTGCGCCCGACTCCGCCCGTAAATGATGGGGACAACGTTTTATATACTAAAATATGCCAGCTAGCCTAAAAATAACTGTGGAATAACCAATAACCATAAATAATACGTAAAAACACTTACCCTGCGACCCAAAGATGCGACAGTAAAAGCAAAAGATTGCATCTTTGTCAATTGAATACTCTAACCAGTCATACTGCTCATACCATCTCTTCTGAAATCGAAAGTCTTTCCCAGAAATAACTGATTTTGGGAAATCGATAACCGGATTAATTCGTCCCATTGCAAGGACATTGTCGATGTTAAGAACTTTTTCAGAAGACGGATCACGTACAGAAGCACACGCCATTTCGATGTCGTTCAGATGAATGAGTGAAAATATAGTAGGGTCTGGCGTTCAAAATTCTGTGCTGTTGTTATTTCGCATAAGATTGATGTAATCAGTATAATTGAACTGCAATTCATAATTTGGAATAGAATAATATCTGTAGCTGAGCTGAATCGGTTTTAAGTGTTTACTCACGTTTTATATCACAGTGTTTTCCTTTCTCGTCGAATGCGCACGAACATCTGAAATCCGAATCTTGTTCCACACAATGCCTCCCAGCATGGCAAGGGTTTGGGCTACACTGGTCCTGAAGAAACCAATGATAGGGTTAGATTTACTCAAAACATTAACTATGTACAGAAAAACTCACAAAAAGTCTTAAATTGGGCTATTGAACTGAAGTGCTAGGAGCTCAAACTCAAACGCCTCTGCAACGCAACCACCTCTATCAGACAGCCTCCCGTGTTCATCGCGAGACGACCCAGGGGGGTCAATTCCCATAGAGAGGTGAGTATACATGTGCCACTGAGAAGCTCGAGTTCGGGCCCATAGTTTTGCAAAGATATCCCCATAGCCAGGGCATCAACTCGAAAACCTACCCTATATAAGCCAGTAAAGAGAACTTTCCAGAACTGCTGCAGTAAGAGCTAAATTTTTCCAGGATATTGGCATATTTTTATTAAACAGTCTCAAATTGGGCCAAAAATTTCACAAACTGTTAAACTAACCTATAACTCGGCCAATGTTTGATGCACTCAAAAAGATAGGATCGGAACCCCACCTCAAAAGTGCCCCAAAATGTTATTTTTAGCATGGGGTACTCGGTTCTAGCCCTTTTGAAAGGTTTTACTGTAAAAAACCGCTCAAATTAAGATATCAGCATGAAACTCGGTATTCCAACACAGTTTCATGCTCTGAAAAAGACAGGATGCAGAAACCAAATGACAATGCCTCTTTGTGCTATTTTAGACTGGAGTTATTGGTACCAGACCTCTACGAATCTTATAACAGCAGTTCTTATATGAATTGTAACACATGCATCAAACTTGGCAAAAACGGGCAGTTTGAGACTTAGGAAAAATAGGATATGGACCTCAACTGTATCATGCCCCCTTTGCTATTTTTAGACTGGGGTTATTGGTACCAGACCTCTACGTAAGCTATAACAGTAGTTCTAATATGAACTGCAATGCATGCATCAAACGTGGCGATAAAGGGCCAGTTTGACACGCTGAAAAAGATAGGATATGGACACAAACTGAGAAATGCCCTCTTGTGCTATTTTTAGACTGAGGTGATTTTTCACCATACCTCTACGTAAACTTTAACGGTAGTTTTGTTATATAGTGTAATACTAAACTTTGCGAAAAGGGAGAGTTCAGCAGGCATTGTAATACAGGCATTGTAATTTGACAATGTTAGTGTAGTGTTTACAATAAAAACATTAAACATACCACACATGTAACTTCAATGAATGCTTAGAACGATGAGTAAAATTTATCAAACGACCAATGCTAAGTGTTTTGAGCAAGTGAGATTATAGCTGAAAATCGATACACAGTAACCCAAGACTGACCCAGGGGTCCACTAAGGATCTTCTTCTTCTTCAAGTACCCTGTTGAAAGACATCGATGAGTCCCTCCGTCAAAGCACGTATGTGAAGGTTTCTGCAACGAATGACCATAGTCTATGACTTAATCTGGTCTAGAAGTTCGTTCTTTTCTTCCTTGACGAACGTCTGTCGGCAATCTTCCTGGACAATGCCAGGCTTTCCTTTCTGTCGCTTGACCTGAGAAACTTGACCTGTGGCTTTTTGATAGTTGGAAGCAGGTTTCGTTGGTAGGCTGCTGCTTGTTGCATGACTTTGATGTTAAACCCATGCGTTGCTTGCGTTATTCTGGCCTTTATTTCGTCTGCTGGTTTCCGGTTGTCCATAACGAAGGATCCAGAGGGATTTGAATAGTTCGACCTGTTTTTGCCGCACGCTGTTTACATCCATCTTGCACTTGGGAACGTCTTTAAAGCTTTGTTAGGACCATCGTCTAGTTTTTCTCTGTGTTAAGTGCCACTCGTGCCACCCGAGCATCAACATTCTCCTCGACGTAACAATCTACTAGCTTCTGTAGCATTCGTGTCACCAGCGTATGTGATGTTCATTATGTTAACACCACCGATGGTTACGCCGTCGGGGTCTTCCAAAGGGCATAGGGTGTGTTCACTGTATATTTTGTAGTAGTCTAGCGATTGTACCTAGCCTTGCCTTACACTATGCTTGATGGCAACTAAATCAACGCATTTTTATAAAACAATAATGATTGTCTACGAATATCCTGTCTCTTACAGCGTATCAAACAACCCCCTTTTGCAAAGCTTGATGCCTGCATTTCAACTTATAACAAAACTACTGTTAACTTATTTAGAGGTCTATTATCAAATGGCCTCAGGCTAAAAATAGCACAGTGAGCGGGTAATTTTCAGTTGCTCTCCATATTTTATCTTGATCGGCGTGTTGAACCACCGTTTTTCGCCAATTGTTGTACCTGTATTATAGTTTATAACATATTTACTGTTATAGCTTATGTAGAGGTCTGGCAGCAATAACCCCATTCTAAATATAGCACAAGGGGGCATTTTTCAGGCGTTCTCCATGTCCTATCTTTTCAGCTTGTCAAACTACCCCTTTTCAGCAAATTTTATGCATGTATTACAATTTATAACATATCTACTGTTATAGCTTTCGTAGAGGTCTGGTATCAATAACCAGAGTCTAAAAATAGCACAAAGGGACATTTTTCGTTTTGGATCTGCATCCTATCTTTTTTCAGAGCATCAAACTGCCAAAGTAGACCCAGTTTCATTGCAGTATCACTGATTGAAAGAAAGTTACAACAATATCACTGTTAGGGGCTTGTGTCAGGCACGATGGTTCCACCCGTTTAGTTTTATTTCTATTATTAGTTTATTGTGTAGACTAGGGAACCCAGGTCTGAGGAATGGAAGGTAAAATGAGGGGAGATGGGAAGTTGCAGTGTGCGTGTGGAGTCGAGCTGAAGTTATTGTAAGAGTTTAGTTTTTTGATCGATCTATCTATCAAGTTTAGTAACCAAGGTGTTTCTATTAGTGATCATTCTTAATTCACGTAAAGAACAGAAAGCAGCAGTAACACTTGGTCAAAGTACCCCATTCTAAAAATAGCACAAAGGGGGCATTTTCGTTGGGGTCTGCATCCTATATTCTTCAGCGCATCAAACGTTGTTGGAATGCCGAGTTTCATGCTGATATAATAATTTGAGCGTTATTTACAGTAAGAGCCTTCAAAAAGGGCTGCAACCGAGTACCCCATGCTAAAAATAGCATTTTGGGGCGTTTTTGAGGAGGGGTTCCGAACATCTCTTTTCAGCACATCAAACTGTATAGGTTCACCAAGTTGCTTGCTGGTGTCATAGAATGCACGATTGTTCCTCTAACGGCCCTCAATGTTAGAGGAAAAATCGTTCATTTCTGTTCATGGAAAACGTGTAGTCATTTGGATTTATACTGATATTAAGGAAGGTTGACTTTTGACGTCAAAAGCCTGTTTTCATTATGATGTCATAATGACGACATGATAGAAATGGGAGAAACCCAATTTACCAACGTTACTCCTAATACATTGGCCCATGCCTTTGCCAGGTTTCATTGCTCTAGCTCTAGAGTAAAGCAATTTCTGGAGGGGATGAAACACACCCCCTCCTGGCAATTTGAGATAAAAAAAGCCCGTTAAGATTAGGGTTTAAATTCATCCTCTAAGCAGAGGCATAACAGAGACGTCCGGGGCCCGTAGGAATTTAGTGGCAAGGTACCTTTGTGCAGGGCAGATGAAGAGAATTGCCTTGCGGTGGAGGGGGCTTGGAGCAGTGGAAAATGTTTTGAAAATATGCCCGTTAGAACCATGATAATGAAAGCTACATGTCACCTGGTCAGTGACTGTTTATGAGATGGCCTCAGGAAGCTTAATATGAAAAATTTGTATGGCATTCTTTTGGTCGGAGTCCCATAGTTCTTGATCTAATGAAGCCCCATTTGTTTTTTGCAAATGCCCAAAAGATTGACGATCATTTAAGCAGACACCAATACAGCGTCAATTACACAGTCCAACAGCTTGTCGTTAAATTTTTAGGATACAGCGTGAATTGTTCCTTGAGATATATTTTGTAAGGTATTTAATTCTAAGAATTTTGCTTTTCTTGATTAGGTATTTATGATGTGCAAGACTGTGGATTAATAGCAGAGAGTTTTGGAGAATACATGATTCATCATACTGTAAGAAAAGCTGCGGAGCCTGCTCCTGTGACCTGTTGTTTTGCATGTTTTGAATGATTTGCCTATTCACTGCTAGAGCTGCTCTTTACGAAGCTATTAAACAAATCGCAACAATGAAACCTCCACATAACCGACACTTCTGGGACCAGTGTTATACAGTAGCTAGAAACTCGAGCATAAGTACAGTGGTTTTTTTTAACACAGCCTGTTTATGTTCTTATGGAATGGGGTATATACCAAAATCATGGTGTATGTTCTTGAAATAGAGCCTAAAGTAATTTTCAAAAAAAACAAAGCATGGTGCAATGTTAAGCAGCTTTAGGAGACCCTATTTATCATTCGTTCTGTATGCCATGCTTCAGGAGTCCACTAAAGATGTTAAATCACAAACGTGCGTTCAGTGCATTCAGTGAATAAATGCATTCAAACTCAAGTGTATGGATGGGATTCCTTTATTAAGGACCTTCTCGAATATCAGGCTAAAATGGTTTTTATGTATTTGGGTAAAAATATTTAATTTCAGGCTGGATCTTAATAAATGAAGGTTCTAATGTATATGTTTTTACTGTTGTCTGATGTAGAGGGGTTTCTTTTTGAAATGAATTTCTGGAGCGAATATATTTGGGCCGCTGTACAAAGGTGTCTGCCATTGCAGGCTCATTTTATATCAAATAGATCAATCAACAAATGCAATGAACTAACAATTTCCTGAAGCACAATCAGTTTTGCCTCTGGATCCGGGTCTGCAGTTGTTCTGTATTTCTCAATTGATCTCAGCTTTGATTTCAAAAGAATGCATTTCTTTTCCGTTTTACTGTAGATTGCTGTTGCACATCCTTGCTCGCCCAAGCAAATCTGGCCACAATACATCTAGAATCAACAGTCAATCAAATAATAAAACCAAGAAATCAGTCGCAGAGTCAGGCGCTCGCTCGTATAAGCATTTTCAAAGATTAGTGGAAATTTTGCACGAGATACTTGAGCATTGCACAGCCGATATATACCTGGCAATAAAAGTGCCGCATTAGATTAAATATTCCGAGACAGGACTACAACATTAGTATCTTCGTTCCGGGACACATATCTTGGTCGAAGCGTTTTCCATGCTAGATCTTATTTGCCAAGACAATGTTTCACTATCTCAGGAAAGAGTCCACAGATAACGATGACAAAAAATACAACACACCAAAGAGTTCTCCAACATTTAACCCTCAACCTCGCAACCAACGAATCTTTCTATGTTTGAATGAGTAAATGCAGAGGTGTTGACACGATCCAAAATTTCATCCAACATATGCAGGCAGCATCTCTGATTTTGACTTAAAACTGGCAAAATTTGGATTTTGCATCGGCCAACTCGCTTAGCAATTTTGGTTGAGGTGTTTAAAGGACCCAAAATTACATTATACAACTTGAACTATCGAAATTTTTTGCATCCTCATCTAGCGTTTTCGACCACAAGGAATTTCGCCCAACAGCTGAAATGTCAATTATGGTGTATATGTGAAAATAAATATTCTCCCAATGTGGTACAACTTACTAGTATTAATTAATATAAATATTCATGAATAGAAAAATTTTTCCTCTTGCTGGGGCAATCACAAAAATGTAATCAGTGGCAAGAAGTGCAATATAACTGCACTTTCCTCAGAAAAGACTGTTTGTACCATACATAACGCCATTAATGACAAATATAAATGAATATGTATGGTGCTGAAGGAGGCTCAACATAGCCGAAACACTAAAAAACAGCCGAAAGGGAGGAGAGCCTTGGGCTGTATGACTTGGAGACTTAGCTACTGGGCCATTTCATTGGATTATATAGCTCAGTGGAAACGTTGTTGGCTCTTTAGTCCTGCAGTCCAGGTTCGAATCCCATTTATTGTTGTATGCCACTTGTGGAACAATCTATGTTAGCGTTCGCTACATGTATATATGAATGTAAAATAGCTACAGATAACAGTTTAAGTGCAATCGAAAATACCTGACTGCCAGCCGCTTTACTGCTAAGAATCGTTGCCTTGATGTTCTCATGAGGTACTTGATCAAGAAGATACGATATTTGAAATTTTTTGCCTGAAACAACCAGCAACGAGTGCTGAGTGTCCTCCAGTCAATACAACAGCGACAAATAATATCTGAAGATATTTGGTATTTACCATTGTGAATATCCTTAGAATATCGACTCTGAGGATTTACAGTTTGATAAAGAAGTTTGGCAAAGAGGAAATTTTATATAGAATACAGAAGTATAACCTCCAGCGAGAAAGAGATTGATGTTTGAATGAGAATTCAGATTTTCCAATTTACTTATCCTCGTATGAATAATTGAAAACAGCCAATTGATTTGTACGGGAATACATTCACATTTACTGAAGAAAATTAGGACGACCGTTAATTATATATAACCAGTTTCCAGCATCCACCAGTGCTCATTCATCACATCATTAAATGCTATTCTTATTTGCCTTAATTAAGCCCCCGCTAATTAATTTTCATGCAAAACTTTTAACCACCCGCTCTTTTTATGACCCCCCGCTTATTTATATTAGCATTGCTACTGGTTTCCTACTTTTTACTTATGAATTGTGACTTTTTTGGTATGAAATTTAACCAATCTATTTTCTTGTTAGAACTATAGATTGCATTAGCTAGTAAATACTACAGGACCCGTTCGCATTGCGAATCAGCAGATTCATGACATACCCTGTCTAAACATTCCGACTTCTTTGTTTGTGTAAACGTAAGATGTGGGCGTAAATCACAGATTTTAAACTCCCTTTTAGCATAACCCGAGAAAATGTAAACAAAAGGCTAAAAATGTTGTAATCACTTTAAACAATCTACACACACTGACAGAGTCTGCCAGAAACGAAAGATCAAGTAAAATTAGCTCCATCAAGTTATACAGAGGAAACAATGCATAGCTTTGCTTTTAGAATTAGTGACGATAAATCCCGATTATAGAACGGATTTAACCGGGGTTAATGCCACCAGGAGATTGTTTAATTGTAGCATTTATTGTATCATTTCATTGTATCATGGCTTGCATCGTGATATGGGAATTGGATCCAGTTTTCCCATGGGATCTGGTGTTGATCAATGTAGTTATTTTAGTGTTCAAAGTATCATATTCGACCGAAAATTGAACCCTTTTCTTGATAAATGTATATCTTTTAGTGTTCGAAGTATCATATTCGACCGAAAAGTTAACCCCTTTCTTGATCAATGTATTTATTGTAGTGTTCAAAGAATCATTTTTGACCTGAAATTTAGCCCATTTCTTGATCAATGTGTTTATTTTAGTGTTCAAAGTATCATCTTGACTGAAAAATGATCCCTTTCCTTGATCGATGTATTTATTTTAGAGTTCAAAGTATCATATTCGACCGAAAAGTGAACCTTCTTGATCAATGTATTAATTGTTGTATTCAAAGTTTAGCCCATTTTTTGATCATTGTAGTTATTTCATTGTTCCATTTATCATCTCGACTGAAAATTCAACACCTTTCTTGATCTATGTATTAATTAATGTTCAAAGTATCATATTCGACCGAAAATTTAGCCCATTTCTTGAACAATGTATTTATTTTAGAGTTCATAGTATCATATTCGACAGGTTAGTTAACCCCTTTCGTGGTCAATGTAGTTATTGTAGTGCTCAAAGAATATTTTTCGACCAAAAATTTAGCCCATTTCTTGATCAACGTGTTTATTTTAGTGTTCAAAGGATCATCTTGACTGAAAATTGATCCCCTTTCTTGGTCAATGTATTTATTGTAGTGTTTAAAGTATCATATTCTGCCGAAAATTGAACCCCTTTCTTGATGAATGTATTAATTGTAGTGTTCAAACTATCATATTCGACCGAAAATTTAGCCCATTTCTCGATCAATGTTGTTATTTTAGTGTTGAAAACATCATATTCGACCGAGAATTGAAATCCTTTTTGATTAATGTATTTGTTTTAGTGTTCAAGATATCATATTTGACTGAAATTTTAGCCACTGACTTGATCAATATATTTATTGTAGTGTTCAGTTAACTTAAGGATAACCTTTGGTTTTTCCTAGGTGAACTTAGGGGCTTTTCTGTTTTCCTTGAGCCAATGCTTGAGCAGATCTAGGTAATCAAAGGTTTTAAATTGGAACAACATAGCTGTATATTGAAGGAAAAAAAGGTTCAAGGAAAACCTAGGTCTGCTCAAGGATGCCATATATTGACATTGTCAGCTGACATTTCTGACAGTAGGAATACTTTGGTTAAACCTAAGTTTTCCTAGGTCAATCAATTACAATTATTCTATAGAAAACCTAGGTTTTACCTAGGTTAACCTAGGTAATGAAGTATTTCATTATCCTAGATAAACTTTGAGAAGATGACACTCTATTTTCATTCAAGATAAATAAAAGTAGAAATTTATGATTGTAAGGCCCGATGTTATTCATTTTTCATTCTGCATTGTTTCATGAAACACCTCTAATAAAACAAACTTCAGCTCCATCAACACGCGACTTTTTATACATTCCTAACATAAATCAATAAATTCTGAATACTAGTCACGGAGAACTTCTGGTTCTGATATGTTTGGATTAGAAGAATGGAGGGGGCTTTGGGGTTTTACAGGTTGCAGGTTTGGCCGATTTTGCCCTCAGGTTCGGGTTATTCCAAAAAAAACGTGCGGGTTTTCGGGTTCAGAATATTTGACGGGCGACGAGTTTTACCATTTTTGAACTCGGTTCTCGGGTATTGTTGTAAAAATGCGCGCGTTTTCGGGTTTTTTCCCGTCAAATAGGATATATCAATTTTTGAAATTCATAAACAGTTCTTGAAACTATGATAAACGTCAAGGCAGTAAAGTTGACTTTTCAGAGCTTAGGCCTCGGTTATGTATCTAGGTAATGCCATGGATGGCTTGCCTTCTTATCATACAATTCTAAATCACACTTTTCAAAGTTGTACAAAGCTCGCTAAATCTTTGCGATGCGGTACCACGACAAATGAAGTTCATCATTACACTGCTGGCATACAATTTCTTGCATGAGATAATGGCCCTATCAAGGCAATAGAGTTTATTGAAAATTCTATCTCTTTGAAATTAAAAGGAAGAAAAGCGGTTCTAGCTACATTGTAACAAACCTTAGAATTGATTTGACGGGCACAGATGCTATAAAACTACGAATTCATACTCACATTCAAAAAATTATGAGCATTTATGTAGCCCGAAATTCTGACAGGGACGACTGCTATAATCTTTTGGGACAAAGATAAAGAGCAACAATCATCCTTTGAAGCAGTGAGTTTTATAGACAACACCGTGTAATACACCCCAAATAAATTGGAAGGTGAATTAGCTGGGTTGATTTTGGAGAAAGATGTATATGGTGTCAAGTGTCGTCGAGCATATACTGTCACAGCTTACAACGAAGGTTGGGAGAAGTTTACTCAGTAGTAGATAAGAAACACGGACTCAGCCTTCGTATAAATGGCAGCAGTTTATTTGTGTCTGGCAAGAAAGGTACAAATAACTTAGGTCTCCAGAAAACAAGAACATATGTAGATTTTTGATACGCTATGGCAAATAATGAGCCATGTATATGATACCTCACAAGTTTTGGACCCGAAGTGCTCTTTACGAATCAGGAGAGGTTTTCGGTGTGGTAAACAATGTGGAGAGCTGAAAAAATTTGTAGTTATGGGGGAGGAAAATAATGATGGTCCAGCTGAATTATGTCGTTTTAAACAACCCCAGGATATGCACGAAATTTGACAGCGTTGTTTATGTACGCGATGCTCAGACTAGCAGTATAAAGAATCCTTCTTTCTTTGACGGTGCCTTGCATTTCTTTACGATTTCTTGGATTTCTTGAATTTGAATTTCGAAGGAGATGATAATGAAAGTGGATCTAAAGCTGGCAGGGAGAGAATGATAGATGATGGACTAATAAAACAGCAAACGAAATTGATAGTTTGATGCAAACAATGACGCAGATGTTTAAGTCGAATATGAGAGAGAGATAGCAATAGTGAAATGACGTTTCCCTAGGTTCAAGATACAGATTGTAGTCGCTATTTGTCTCTTTTGTGGCGAGTCACGAAAATCTTGTGCTACGGTGAGGCATATGCATTTGCTGTTGATACAGAAATGAAGCTAGTGAAGCAAAATAGGTCAAAAACATGACACCAACCGTTTGACAATGACTAATTCTAGTACCCCAATGCAGTTTTGGGATTTTTTATTTTCCGTCTGCGGGTTTCCGGGTTTTGCCAAAATATTGTCCGGGTTTTCGGGTTTTTCCTAATTTTCCTTCGGGTTTTGGGGTTTTCCTTAAACGCCTAATGTCTTTAGTAGCAAATTGATGAGTTAATTCTAGCCTCTGAATTGTCTAAACAACACAAACAACATGAATTGTAAACCATACTCGAAAAATCCAACAATTTACAACTCTAACTTTACCTTGAAATTTGTTCTGCAAATTTAGCGAAGTTTCTGCATCTACAGTACGTCGTGGTAACAATAGGTTCTAATAGCCATCGACAGTTGATCAGCATTGTTGTTTGGTTTATGAAATTACTGTGCCCATTATTAGAAACTGTGCAATTTGAACAGCCAAACATCGTGCCTGCCTTCCAGAAGTGAAGTCGTTATCAAACCGTTAGAATTGTATTTTGGCGCAAAAACATTTCGCTCAAAGTTTTCTCAAGGTTTCGTGTGTTTAATTTCCTCAAGGTTTCATGAAATGCCTTGAACTAAATGGATTTCATTGGCAGTTCAAGGATTTGTCAAGTTTCTATGGTTCAAATATGGTTCAAGGTTGGATCTAAATCAAATAAAAATTGTTGGATTATTATTTCCTATCTTCTCAGGTTTTATTTCATGAAAAATCTGTAATTTTTATTTACTTCGACCTATTGCGTCGTTCTAATTTACTCAACCATGTCTTTGAGACAATTTCACGTTAATGACTCGCGCCGTCATTGTCTTAAAAATTAACTAACATCTCTTGGATGAATTTCTTGTTTTCAATTCTTGATGAAAATTTCAACCAAGTTTTCATCAGTTAGGTCACCGGAAAAATACTCAGGAAAATAGTTTGTTATTTATTTCCTGTTTAGCCTACTCAGGTTTTCTGGTAAGAAATCTGTGGTTTTAGTTCACCTTGACCTATTGCGTCTTTCTAATTTACTCAACCATGTCCTTCAGGAAATTTCACGTTAATGGCTCGCGCCCTCATTGTCCTCAAAATTAAGTTAACATCTCTTGCATATATTTCCTATTGTCGATTCTTGTTGCAAATATTCACAACATTTTCAACAGTAAGGTTTCCTGGTAAACTTCCACACCTTTAAAGTGACAACCGGGAATCGAGCAGTCGCAAGATCGGGCATATGACGTCATTTTAAGGAAACGTTTCATGTGCGATTTCCATTCCTGTTGCATGGTCACGTGATCCTTTCTCCCTTTACCAAAGTTGCTCCCAACTAAAATCCCTTTGGTGCATGACCTCAATCTGGATATTGTCTGCATGAGGTTTCAATTCAAGTCAGATTGTCACGTGATCATTTCTACCCTTTGTAAGATGTTTGCAACTATAATCCGTTTGATTCATGACGTCAGTTCGGATTTCATTCTGTTCATATGAGATTCCAGTTGCAGTCCGATGGTTACGTGGTGCTTTTTACCGTTTGCAACCACTTACGCAACGAAAATCCCTTTGCTGCATAACCTCCATGTTCATTCTTATTCTGTTCATATATGAATCCCCTTCCGGTCGGATGGTCACGTGGCCCCCTTTACCCTTAGCAACGATATTCGCAACTGAAATCCCTTTTGTGCATGACGTAGATGTGGAATTTTATTCTGCTCATATGAGAATCACATTCAACTAAGATGGTCATGTGGTTCTTTTTGTCTTTAGCAACAATATTCGCAACTGAAATCCCTTTCGTGCATGACCTCCATGTGGATTTTTAATCTGCTCATATGAGAATCCCATTCCACTACGATGGTTACGTGCTCCTTTCCACCCCTTGCAACGATATTGTCAACTAAAATCCCTTTGGTGCATGACCTCCATGTGGATTTTCAATCTGCTCATATGAGAATCAATTCAACTTGGATGGTCACGTGGTCCTTGCTACCCTTTCCAACGATATTCGCAATTAAAATCCCTTCGGTGCATGACGTCCATTTTGATTTTTGTTCTATCCATATTAGATTCCCATTCAAGTAGGATGTTCACGTGATCGTTTTTACTCTTCCCAATGATGATCGCAATTAATCCAGCGTCTGTATGACGTCAGTCAACTTATTTCTTACATAGCCGACTGCTATGTACACAGATGAGTCTCCCAACGAGTTCAGAAGAAGGGAGAAGCACGTGCGGAGCACGTGCCACCGAGAGGTTGCCGCGAGCGCAGCGAGCGGCAGCCGAGCAGAGCGTCGCCCGCGAGCCGCGAAGCGGCGAGAAGCCCTCCGCAGTAGCTAGCGATGGCTTCCTCGCGTGAAGTAGGCGTGGCATTGGCGATCGCGTTTTCTTGTGCCAGTTCGATCCGAAGTTCGGCCGTTCCCCGGTTCGCCAGCTGCCGTTCGTGGTCGAGCCACCGACGTGCTACCTTGTCATCATCGCCTCGTTCGTGGCAGGTTGCTGCCAGCTGCGCCACGGCCTGGCAAATACCGATCATTGTGCCCGATATTGGTCTAATGACGTGCGAGGCAACAAAGGAAAACAAAAGATGTACAGTTAGGCAGGATTCCCCCGCCCTTCGAAAACATTTGAGGCACGAACCCCGCGTCACCAGCACTGAAGCTTTTTCGGATGGAATCCTTGTGAATAACCTTCCTAACGTGTTACAAGTATATATTTTGGCCAGCCTACAGCCAACGACTCAAAGCGCATGCACGGGAAAAAGAAGCGCAACGTCATAACCTTGCTAACATGTTACAAGTATATATTTTGGCCAGCCTACAGCCAACGACTCAAAGCGCATGCACGGGAAAAAGAAGCGCAACGTCATAACCTTGCTAACATGTTACAAGTATATATTTTGGCCAGCCTACAGCCTACAGCCAACGACTCAAAGCGCATGCACGGAAAAAGAAGCGCAACGTCATAGCCTTGCTAACATGTTGCAAGTATATATTTTGGTCAGCCTACAGCCTACAGCCAACGACTCAAAGCGCATGCACGGAAAAAAAGAAGCGCAATGTCATAGCCTTGCTAACATGTTGCAAGTATATATTTTGGCCACCCTACAGCCTACAGCCAACGACTCAAAGCGCATGCACGGAAAAAAAGAAGCGCCACGTCATAGCCTTGCTAACATGTTGCAAGTATATATTTTGGTCAGCCTACAGCCTACAGCCAACGACTCAAAGCGCATGCACGGAAAAAAAGAAGTGCCACGTCATAGCCTTGCTAACATGTTGCAAGTATATATTTTGGCCAGCCTACAGCCTACAGCCAACGACTCAAAGCCCATGCACGGAAAAAAAGAAGCACAACGTCATAGCCTTGCTAACATGTTACAAGTATATATTTTGGCCACCCTACAGCCTACAGCCAACGACTCAAAGCGCAGGTACGGAAAAAAGAAGCGCAACGTCATAGCCTTGCTAACATGTTGCAAGTATATATTTTGGTCAGCCTACAGCCTACAGCCAACGACTCAAAGCGCACGCACGGAAAAAAGAAGCGCAACGTCATAGCCTTGCTAACATGTTGCAAGTATATATTTTGGTCAGCCTACAGCCTACAGCCAACGACTCAAAGCGCATGCACGGAAAAAAGAAGCGCCACGTCATAGCCTTGCTAACATGTTGCAATTATATATTTTGGTCAGCCTTCAGCCTACAGCCAACGACTCAAAGCCCATGCACGGAAAAAAAGAAGCGCCACGTCATAGCCTTGCTAACATGTTGCAAGTATATATTTTGGTCAGCCTACAGCCTACAGCCAACGACTCAAAGCGCATGCACGGAAAAAAAAGAGCGCAACGTCATAGCCTTGCTAACATGTTGCAAGTATATATTTTAGCCAGCCTACAGCCTACAGCCAACGACTCAAAGCGCATGCACGGAAAAAAAGAAGCGCCACGTCATAGCCTTGCTAACATGTTGCAAGTATATATTTTGGTCAGCCTACAGCCTACAGCCAACGACTCAAAGCGCATGCACGAAAAAAAAAGAGCGCAACGTCATAGCCTTGCTAACATGTTGCAAGTATATATTTTGGCCAGCCTACAGCATGCAGTCAATGACTCAAAGCGCATGCACGGAAACTATGGCATTGACTGATGAGAGGAGCCTGGCTTCGGCATACCGCAGAAGATCTAGACAGACGTTGTTTGCAGGTCTTTTGCGATACAAGGTTTTACATTTTAAGCACACAGCATGCAAGAGCAACACTGGAAGTCATGTATCACCATTCCATTGTCACTGCATCAATAATCAAATGTTAAATGAACGTCTGTGACTGTGAGCACCGTTATCGCTTGGTTATTTTATGGTACTATAAGACTAGGCTCTGTCACCTGTCTGCGTTCTTGCCTGTAAGATGAACAGCGGATGAAACCATTTTCAATTGGAAGAGTGTTCGTGCTCTAGCCCCTTTAATAAACGGGTGATACTGTAAGGATTGCTTTCTTCCTATAAGCTAAAAAAATTCCCTCTGGGGTGTTAGTGCCCTAGTCCTGAAAATAAACCGCCGGTCAAGCAGCAAGCAATCTTCATTTGTTAAGTTAATGCAGGTCAGGGATTATGTCAGCTATACAGGTGATGTTTACCTGCAACTTGTGCCCCCAGACTGATTTTCTAGAACGAATATTCTGGGTACTCATTGACCAACCTCGGAAGAATGGACAGCCAAGTTGCTGTACTGTGGGGATTGCCTTTCTGCTCAGATCAAAGAATTGAATGGAAAGAGGGTTAAAGCTCTAGCCCTTTTAATAAACGGGTGATACTGTGGGGGTTGCCCATTTAGTTGATACTGTGGGGATTTTCTTCTTGCTAAGACGAAACAATTCACTTGTGAGGGTATTAGCACTCTAGCTCTTTTAATAAACGGATGATTTCGTGGGGATTAATTTCTTGTTAAGACCAAAAAGTTCACTTACAGTATAAGGGTGTTAGCACTCTAGCCCTTTTAATAAACGGGTGATGCTGTGGGGGGTTGCCCACTTAGTTGATACTGTGGAGTTTGGGATTGATTTCTTGCTAAGATTAGAAATTTAATTGAGAGTGTTAAAGCTCTAGCCCTTTCAATAAACGGGTGATACTGTGGGGGGTTGCCCACTTAGTTGATACTGTGGAGTTTGGGATTGATTTCTTGCTAAGATTAGAAATTTAATTGAGAGTGTTAAAGCTCTAGCCGTTTTAATAAACAGGTGATACTGTGGGGGGTTGCCCAGTTAATTGAAAGGTGTTAGTGCTGTAGCCCTTTTAATAACTGTTTGATACTTGGGATTGCTTTCTTGCAAAGATAAAACTATTCCATTTGAATGAAAGGTGTTGTTGTGCTAGCCCTTTTATACTGTGGTCATACCGTGGGGATTGAAAAGATTCCATTTGGAGGATGTTAGTGCTCTGGCTCTTTTATGGTCAAGCTCTGGCATTTGTCAACATGTAGATAGTGACGCTCGTCCTATTTTTGGATTTGAATTCTGGCCAACTGCTATCTGCCAGTACAAATAAGAAAATTGACCCTAAATGGAAATAGAGTTCAAGTTTCTATCCCCCAGTCTTCCCTGTGGCACCAAACCAGGTATAAGACTTGAGCTGCAATGCAAAAAGATAAACAAACTTCTCTCAATCTACAAATCTTTTGATGCATCAAGTTATATAATATTTCAAGTCCAATCTTTCATTGACACCATTCTCTTCACCATTGGCATGTAGTGCATCTTTGTACAGTATGGCACACAAGGCTTGCTAACTGTCCCACTGCATTATTTTCACTCAAGTTCTTATAAAAACTAGAAAGCAAAATTTGTACATTATGCACACATTTTAATACCCTGGGTGCCAGACTTTCGAAATTAAAAAGCGAGAGTCTGGTTCAGTGCGCCCCGACCGCGTTCTAATGAGCCTGTTTTGACCAATAAGGAGCCAGTATACATATCTGTGTAAGTGCAAAAGGTCATGGTGAAACAATGTCCAGCACTTGAAATAACCTCCTGTGTAAAACGCTGAACAGAAGAGAATATCGATTGATAATGGCGGCCGCAAACATATGAGTTCGAAGATGCTGTCAAAGCTGTTATCGAAGAGTTTTTTCCGCATGTTGCGGAACTCAACAGAGAGCAGATGAAATCATTGTAAGCTTTGTTTGTTGAAAGACAGGATACATTCGCCATATTGCCATATTGCCATATCCTAAAGTGTGCTATTATTTTCATAGCATTGTAGAGAGTGAGCAAACTGACAAAACAAATCAGAGAACTCAGGCAAAATTTTACAAAGAGCATCATGTGAATGTACACTAGGTCTTAGTCAAGCACTACAAATCATCCTTTAGTTTGCTCATATGATCTTTCAACCATCTGTTAAATGATCGAACTTCAAGTTTGGAGAGCAGATTTCTGTCAAAATTCTGAAAATGTTGATGTCTGCACCCTGGTATCTTAGTGAATACATTTCTGGTGCAAAGATTCATCACAAGTAGCTGCATGTCACCCTTTTTGTCTCTATTCTTGTGTCTTCCACTGGGGGCTTTGATGCTAGGGTCTTTGTCTGTAGCTTCTAACAGCTTCTCCATGTAATTAATGGCATTTGACTCTCTCCCAGCTGTTTTGTCATTGAGGTTCACTCCCAAGTTGTAAAGCATCTCTTTTGTCAATTTATAAATTTGCAAAATCAAATCGCATCATTTTACACAAACAGAGACAAGAAGAATCGTAGACAGGTAGCTGGTGACATGAAAAAATGGGAAACAGTGCAAAATTAGCGGACATTCCGAAAGTGGCAAAAACATGCAGTTTATGTATCAAAAAGCTAGAAAAACGTTACCGGCCATCCAAATATCCTTTAAGGACGAAGTATTGAAGGAAAACAAATTCGTATTTCCACCGTGTAATTCCCCTTCGCTGATCTGTCATGCTTTGCTTTGAAAGAATCGCGCGTTCGAAAATATTCAAACGTAACCACGGGGGTTTATCAGAAAAAAAATAAAATTGACAGATAACATCACTAAAAACATACAAAAGTAGAAAAACAATAATCTGTCTATTCAACAAAGTAAAGTGTTAGCCGACTTTGAATGCTGCATATGCTTCCGTTCAAAACCTTTAAAAACTGGTGGTTACGAGAAGCTCACAAAATGCGTGACGGAAAATGCGGCTAAAACCCTACAATCATCGTCATTAAAAAAGAACAATAGCGAGCGTCTTCTTGCGTATGTTGCTGGGGTTGAATGGGGAAATATTGTTGCTCTTGAGCGGCATTACCATCGATCTTGCTACAAAGATTTAACACGTCCTGATAATCGTCCTGATACAATCAAAGACGGTGATGCCTATGACAAGTTGGTTGAATTTGTAAGAATTCATGTGATCGAAAAATATGAGCTTGTTACTTTAAACAGTTTAAGAGATGTCTACGAAAATAAATCCACTGAAGATAAGGCTCCAGATAAGCGAACTTTGGCGGATACGATTCTTAAACATTTCAATGACAAGATTGGACTCTGGTCACCTCAATACGGCAATGCCTTCCTTTTTAACAATGAAATCGAAAAGGGTAAAATAATTGAGATACTGTGCAAGAAGATCGACACCTTGAAGGAAATTGCCAAACCACCCTCAATCGAAGAACAGTTGAAAAATGTAGGATGTGCTGTAAAGAAAGAAATTCAGAGTATGGAAAGCACTTATTCGCGATGGCCACCCGGTGAAGATGAACTCGTAAATTCAAAAACCCAAGTTCCCAAACTGTTAAACAACTTAATGACATCAATTTTGTCCAGCTCCTCAAGGACACGAATACGAGAAAAGAAAAAATAGATTATTTCGTCAATTTGCCAGGATATTATATACAACACCCAAAATGGCCGTTACAGATGTTCTAAACACACCTTGTTGGCTTTATGCATGAAGAGGAAAACGGGAGATTTCATACGATGAAGTTAACTATTTGGAAACTTCGCTGGCTGTCGAAGCAGTTAAATATGATTCTGTCAGGAGCTATTGTCCATCAACACTGTTACCATCTGTATTCGTTACGTTTGTCTGGGACAACAACGACATAAATCCAGAATCTATGACAGGTAAGTTTATGTTACCTTAAGTTTATTGCCCATAGATTTCTGCATGGACAAAATTTGGATTTTTTCTATGTCCGAACACATCTTCATCAGAAATTCTGCGTTATCTGAAGTTTCTTTCCTGCCGAAATTTTTTCTTCAAATTTTTTCAATTTTTTCTTCTTCTTACTTTTTTCTTATTCGAATTGAAAGATTTTCAGATAAAGGGGAAATAGAGGATGCCATGATAATGGCAAGGAAGGGATTAGGCGATTGATACGGTTAATCATTCATGCTTTGTAGGTATCTCGATGCATGTTACAAATGGCATCATCATTCAGATCAAGAGAGAAACAGCTGGCAACTTCCAAGTTACTCCGCGAATAATGGATCAAAGGAAAAGATCATTTAAACCGCTTGAAAATGAAGTTGCTCAATACAGACGGCAAACAAGAGAAGAACCAACTCATTTGCGCACAGTTGAAGAAGGTATTCAAGATTCACAAATTGAATCATCGAAGCTGGTTGATTTTTTTTGGGTTCTCTTACGCATTTACTCGGATACTGTTCCAAGCTGGAAAGGCTTCAATTATCTTATCCATCCATATTCCAACGAAAGAGTTCACGAGATAAGCTATTTACCAGCAATTAATCAATCGCCAACAAAATTAGACACAGTACTGGAGCTACTTTGCCAATCCAAGGAGAAGGCTGAAAAAATTGGACTCATGGAACCAGACGTAGTACTTGATCAAGCAATATATGCCAAAGCATGCGAGGTAAGTAGATAAACCAAACTTTTCGTATTATATTTTCTCCTCGCTTAACTGTTATGTTATTACTTACTAATTTCTTTGACTTAGATACTGATGAACCCAGACCACAAAGATTTGAAAAACTTTATCGTGCTTCGTATGGGCGCGTTTCACACGTCTTGCATCTTCATTGCGGTGATTGGAAAGAGGTTCAGCGATGCTGGTTTAAGAGATTGGATTATTGAAGCAGATTTACTTGGCAAGTGAAAATATGTTAAATCTTTGCATGGGAAAGTTTTTGATCTTCTGAGAACTTTATATTACTTTCTTTTGTTAATTTTGAACTCTCATTTATAGGCACGGGATCCATTGAACGAACGCTCAACGGAAAACATTATAATCATGCAATGCGAGTCTTGGAATATATATACGATGCCCTAACACGTTTTAAAATTGATCATTTTGACAACTGGTTGCAGGAAAAAGAACATAAGTGTCTCGAACATCTCACATCAACATTTGAGTTCCAACAATGCAAACAGAAGGTGAGCATTGCCGCATTAGCCAGAAAATCTTAATCAAGAACTTCTACCAAATGAATCAAAGTCTCTTCGAATTAGAATTAAATTCATATATTGAGGATGATTTTCAATTTATTTTTCAGCCATGCTTAGACAATTTTGTGTCAGTCATCGATAATGATGAATTTGTGGACTTGATTCGACATCATACCAAGGTTTTGAAAGATGAGCTTGGTCCAACTGCTGCATTTTGGCTCTCCTTCCTGGAAATGATGGACATCTTGTTTGCGTTCACGCGGTCTGTTAAGCTTGGAAACTGGGAGCTCCACCTTGAGGCGACACGAAGGATGATTCCGTGGTTTTTCGCATATGATAGACCAAACTATTCAAGGTTCTTGACTTATTACTGGATGGAAATGATTCAGCTACCAACAACGCATCCCAACATCCATCAAGAGTTTTTTTAAGTAAATTAACTAGGTAAACGCCATTAACACTCGTGAAAAGTTAATTTGATTATTGCCTGAACTGTAGTAGCTGTAATGTATCTACCTGACGGAGTTCGACAGAAAGAGACTAGAGAATGAAGACACATTTATCTCTTACTCTGAATATCGAGGACTGAATTTTCTATTACAATTTGAGCACACAGATGATTACAAACTGAATTTTGCTAGTTAATCGATGCTTGCTAGTTATTGTTGATCATATAAAAAATATTATATTAACAGTTCGGAAAGACTGTTTTGATCTTTCTCTCATTTAAATTAGGGATGGAAACTTCTCTGTCAAACGATCAGCTGGAAAATTCAATAAGGTTCCGTCCGACCAGTCAATAGAGCAAACGATCAATCGAGAACAAAAATGCCACGGTGGAATGATGGGGTACAGTACTTCACCAGGGACCATTCAGAGGTGGGTGCTCACGAGTCATGTTACATCAAAATGTATCGCCGAAATGGAAAAAGATTTTGGAGATCGATCAAATTCATGTTTACCTAAAGATTTGGGAAAATCTCGACTATCATTTAACAACAAAAGTGTGAAGAATGCAGTTGAAGTAATGTCTAACTGGGGATCGCCATTCCAGTCCAGAGAAGCGTTAGTCAATATATGTTCTGGAGTTGAAGCCTCTCAAGAAGTCCAAGACGATATTTTGAAAGCAGAACAGCTCGGGGAAATAGCTCTACAGAAATTCTTAGAAGAGCGGATAAATTCTTCGGAAGTATCATTTTACAGCCCGATCAAAAGATTTGCGTTGAAGACATTTCAGAACATGAAAGTAAAGAAGGTCATCCAGCTTAAGGAAAAGACTGTAACGTTAGCTGCAGAACGAAGCATGTTTGGCAGATTGTTGGTGATAGCAAAGAGCAGAGAAGGGTTATCGCTGAAGGATGTGCTACAGTATTCACTGAGCCCAATATCATGGTCTTTAGGTTTACCAGATGGTACCATAGTCAAGACTGTCAAGTCCAAATTATTGAGTAAGATAAACGCTTTTCATTAATTTCAATTAACTTTTAACACTTTTACTGTTTCAAATCTCTGCAAAAGCCAATATTTTCCAATGTTTCAGGCGAAATCGAATCAAAGTGCCCTGCCGCCATCGTTGAAGAAGTCCCAGCCAACACTGCATTCGTTTATGATGGGATGGTATTATTGCAGCAAATGGACAGTAACGACCTTGTAACATTTGGGGATATTTCTGCAAGTTTATTGAAAAGAATCGTCAACTCTTCCGTCGTTTATTTTGTGACTGATCAATACAAACAAGACTCAATCAAATCATTCGAACGCGAAAGACGGGGATTGACGGGCACAGTTAGGATGAAAGTTGAGCGAAGAGACCAAACCCGGCCAAAACAATGGAAAAAGTTTCTACTTGACCCGAAAAACAAGACTGAACTGATCCGTTTCATCTTGGACGATTGGAGGAATTCTGCAAGCCTTAAAAGTTACCTCGTTGACCGAACTTTTTTCTTCAATGTAGATTCAAAATTTTACAAGTTAACATGCAAGGCCGGAGAAGAGGTTATATACAAATTAATGGTTTTCAAATTCATGCGCAACATTTCTTATAGCACGTTTTTACTAATTTATTATTGTTTCATAGGTTACATGTGAAGAAGCAACTCAGCTTTCAACCGACCAAGAGGAAGCAGATACCAAGGTCTTCTTGTGTGTTAATCATGCTGCCAATGAATTCCGATTTCAGTCTGTTTGTTTATGTACAGTGGATAGTGACATAGCCATTTATGCCATGTACTTCCAACGACAATTTTCATCTCGAATACTCATCAAAACTGGTACTGGCGCAAATAGACGCATTTTGGACATCGAAAACATCTCACGAGAGCTTGGAGTTGACTGCTGTGATGCGCTTCCAGCCTTGCATGCCTTTCCTGGGAGTGATTATACGAGTGCCTTCCATGGTGTTGGCAAAGTCAAAGACTTCAGAACAATGTTGAAATCCAATGATTTTGTGTCAGCCTTTAAACGAATGGGTAATTCCTTCGTCTTTAGTGCTGAAGACTTCTCAACCATTGAAAAATTTGTCGCTACTCTTTATGGTGTAAAGAAGTGTAACGACGTCAACGAAGCAAGATATATTAAATTTTGCACAAATACGCGAGCCACTGAGCCACAAAAACTACCTCCGACGAGGGATGCTCTTTTATGCCATTGTAAAAGAGTTTCATATGTGACAGCAGTTGTTAAAAGATCGTTGCAGAACTATCCAACGATTCCAAAACCTTATGAAGGATACGGCTGGACTTTGAATGAGAGAAAGCTGGAAATTCAATGGATGTTATTACCGCCTGCACCAGAGCAAATTCTGCAGCTGATATCTTGTGGATGCAGTAAGTCTGGTTGCCATTCAAATGTTTGCGTTTGTAAATCCCACGGGTTATTATGCACTGATCTGTGCAAGTGCAACAATTGTCAGAACAATAAGAAAGATGGCGATGCCGATGACAATGACATCGACAATGAAGAAGAAGATGACGAGGAAGATGATGATAGTTCTGGCGTTGATATTGCATCAGACACTGAATCTTCTGATGATGACTCCTCTGAAAACGATAATTCAGACGTTGAATCTGATATTGACTCGAGTGATAGTCAACTAAGTTTTGTATAGAATATTCAGAGTGGTGATGTTATTGCATACAGTATATCCATTATGACGTCATCAAGTAACCTTTTGCTCCTTATAACTTGCCCTGTGTTTGTTTTCTGAAGTTGATATTGTTGTAAATATTGAACAGAAACTTAACTTTTAAAAGTTGATGTGCTTAATTATTAAATTTGACGTCGTAAATTTATTTTCTTATGGTGTGACGTCATCAATTGAAAAAGTCATCCGGCTGCGCCCCTTAAATATTTTTCCGAACGCCGGTAATGATTTTCGTGTCCCTTAGGGTCAATTGGATACTTTAAAAGCAGTTTTAATTTTTCCGCACGTTTTCCAATATTTTCATGTCACCAGCTGCCTGTCTATCGGGTTTAGTGATCCCTGAACACACATTTTGTGAAAGAAAATTTGTTAACTACCCCAGGTCCATGATTTCTGCTACAGACATATGATGTATGTCACAAGGTCAAAACACTGCATCACTTTGTTATGAAACACCCCTATCCATAATTCATATCTTGTGCAGTGCCTACAGGAAGCAAAAGAAACTGTGCACTAGTAACTGCGAGGGTATTCTAAGTTTCATTTGATAAGAGACCTTTGTGGAAAATCAAAAAGATTACAATTGTTATTTTCCCTGCAGTTCTTTGAAATTACCCATGCAATCCCTGTCAGATAAAACTGCTACAAAATTGAAATTGCTGCATACTTATAAAAAAAATTTGTTCTAACAAATAAGAACTGTTGTCGATAAAAAATTGAAAACATTTACTATAACTTAATTATTGCATTGTGCATTGTGACGGTATGCATGTTGTCAATTTTTGCCTTATCTTATTTTATTTGAAAACAATGTATTACAAAGGATGCCCTAATCGCCAACAAGTGCTTTTTTCATAGTATCTTGAGTTCAATCATATTCTGTCTAGTAGTGGTATTTGTTATTGTGCCATGAAATAAAATAATCATAAATTAATATTGTAACTGTAAATCAGAAAGTTAAAATGTTATATGAAATTGAAAACTATTGGTGATGTGGGATGATCCAAGTTTGTGTAAAATATTAGAGCGTTTGCGAAGAAACAACCCAGCAACCTTTGGTGCAGTGCTGACACCAAGCTCACCACTGTGTTTACAACAATTAGTTTGACATTATCTAATCAACCAAGTAGTATGTCTGTGTGTGATTTAAAATTTCATCTGCTACGTGCAGCTTTCATATCTTTTACATCATGATGCTGTTGCGCAATTTCCTTAAGTTCAATTTCGGTCTTGTAAAGTTTTGAAATTTTTCTTGCATCAAAGATCATAATACTTCCTCTTAGGCCATATTAGAAAAGGCGCTGGATGAAAGAGGATGCAGTCTAGAATAAATTTCGTTATGATGCCTGAACACGCACCTAGTTTGACTAAAGGTGTTCCTATGTCCTTATATCAATATTTCGATTGGAAGTCCGCGTGTCCGCGTTTTAGTAATTAGGCCTATGAAATTACTAAAACGCGGACATGGATTTCGCGGACCTACGAAATTTCCTCACAAAATTGTAATCAACGAAAAGGAAACAAGAAAGGCCAAGAAAGCTCTGTTAACTGTTCATGTGTAGTCTGTGTTATAAGTACAATTGACGTTAAATTAAACGCTAAAAATTACAAAGAAGAACCCCAAAGAAAATGTGCATTGCGAAGTCTACTTCTAAAAAGCGTCTGGAGTAATTTTTACGCAATGCTATATCCCTGTGAAAGCATCATTTTGACTTGTGGCAAGCTTACTTTATGCAAGTAGTGGAAAGGGGTAATTTTTGAGAGCGGGAAAATTGTATGCTTTTCAAGATCGCTGCTCTAAATCATCAATCCATCGCCCAGGGTGTCGATTCATCTGTTTGTGCCGTAATTATGATTCTTTGACAATGGTATATATATAATATCTTAAACAAAACTGGGAATATATATATTCGCATAATATGCAATTTATTGTAGTACATAACAGAATTTTTTAATGCAATTGGTTTGTTATGTAAGAAAGAAATAAGTGGAAATATAGATAGGTTAACATATACATAACAGAATGCAAAATCCGCCGTTATCTAATGGCATATTTAGCCTTTTGTTATGTATTGTAATACACTACACATTACAGAATGGAAAATCCGCCGTTATCTTTTTGCGTATTTAGCCTTTTGTTATGTACCGTAATAAACTATACATAACAGAATGCAAAATCCGCCGTTATCTAATGGCGTATTAGACCTTTAGTTATGTACTGTAATAAACTATACATAAGAGAATGGAAAATCCGCCGTTATCTGATGGCGTATTTAGCAACTGGGCAACCGAGCAGCTACACAACTGGCAAGAGAGCAAATAGGCAACCCGGCAACTAGGGAACTGAGCAACTGAGGAACTAGGAAACAAAGCAACCTAGCAACTGGGCAGCCGAGTAACTAGGCAACTGGGTAATCAAACCACCCAGCAACACCGCAACCGAGCGGCTCGGCAACTTAGCAAATGAGCAACTGACCAACTGAGCAATCTGGCGGCTGGGGAACCAGAGCAACGGAGCAACTTGGCAACCAAGCAACTGGGAAGCTAGGAAACCATGCAGCTCAGCAGCTGAGCAATTGTGCAACTGAGCAACTCTACAACTGAGCAACTAGGCAAATAAGCAACTGTGCAACTTGGAAACGGGGCAAATGGGCAAGTGGGAAACCAAGCAACTGGGAACCAAGCAACCGAGCACATCAGCAACAGGGCAACCAAGCAATTCGGCAAGTGAAAAACTGAGCAACTGGGCAACTCGGAAACCGTGCAGCTGGGCAATCAAGCAACGGAGCAACAGGGCAACACAGCAATTGGGCAAGTCAACAACTCGGAAAATGAGCAACAGGGGAACCAGAGCAACGGCGCAACTGGGCAACGGAGCGATTGAACAACTGGGAAACCGAGCAACTGGGCAACTGGGAACCAAGGAACCGAGCTAATCAGCAACAGGCGGACAACCAAGCAACTGGGCAAGTGAGCAACTGAGCAACTTGACAACTTGGCAACTGGGAAACCAAGCAACAGAGCAACAGGGAGACCGAGAAATGGGGAAGTGAGCAACTTCGCAACTGGGCAACTGATCAACTGGTCAACGAGAACAATGGTGCAACTGGCCAACCGACCAACTGGGCTACTAGGAAGCCGAGCAACTGGGCACCTGGAAACCAAGCCACTTCGAACGAAGCAATCAAGCAAATCAGGAACAGGGCAACCAAGCAACTAAGCAAATGAAACCCTTGCAACGAATTTGCGATAATTTATTACGTCCATATTACATTCCCATGTCATCCACATTTCACGTGATCCTGTTTACCCTCAGAAAACAGCTTACCATTTTAAATGCCCCTTGTGCATAACGCCAGTCTAGATTCTTATTTCCTCCTTATGAGATTCCCACTCAGCTGTGACGTTCACATGATCCCAATAATAATGTTTCCAATTCCCATTCAGGTCGGATGTTCACGTCATATATTTTACCATTTTAATCGTTTTTAGTTAGGAGGGCCCCTTGAAAATCAGCCTGGGGTTGAAGGACTACCTTCCTCTTATATCTCTTTATGCTTTTATACTATTTATCTTCAATAATTGTATCACTGTATTAGTAAACGTTTTTTTTGAAATGAAATGAAAAATGAATGAAAATGAAAATGAAGTCATCCTTTTTATTCTTACCAACGACCACCGCAACTGAAATCCCGCGTATGTATGACGTCAGTCACCTTATTTCTTCCATAGCCGACTGCTATGTGCATGGATGAGCCTCCCAACGAGTTGTGAAGTAGCGAGAAGCCCTCCGCAGGAGCTAGCGATGGCCGCCTCGCGCTATATTATAGAGTGCGGATATTCAAATTAGGTTGGCGCGAGGTGTTTCTTGTGCCAGTTCGATACCAAGCTCGGCAGCTCCGTTCGTTTAGAATCCCCTCGCGGTGTCAAGCACCCGACGTGTGGATTTGTCATCACCGCCTCGTTTGGGTACACTGCTGCCACCTCAAGATTTGGCATTGGTATCGAACCGTGAACAAAAGAAAACGAATCCCCCTTGGCAGTTTGCCCCACGTTGATTGCGTTCAGAAACAATGGACCTCATTGTTTGTAGCCCATGTCTATTTATTTCGTCGTATTTATTTACTCTAGATTAACAAAATAGCCATTTGAGAGTTAATGATCCTCTGGCAGTTTGCCCGTAGTTGATTGCGTTCAGAAAAAATGGATTTCAATGTTTGTAGCCCATGTCTATTTATTTCGTCGTGTTTATTTACTCTAGATTAACAAAGTAGCCATTTGAGAGTTAATGATCCTCTAAGCAATTGTCCAATTTCTGTAATGGCTTGATTTCCAACTACGCAACGAATTTCATGGTTATTCCCAAAAAGGGTTCACCGTCCCTTCTCCCTCTTAACAAGATACACTTATTTGATGTATTTTCACAATATAATTATTTGATGTACTTCCAAATTTCTCCATTTGTCATGCGCATAAACCAGCATTTAGAGCAAAATCAATGGATCAATGGCACAAAGATAAGTTAAAGCCAAGACAGTGGAAACTGAAGTCCGAAAATGAGTGGAGGAGGGGGGCGGGCATGCACCTGAACGGGCGGGCGCACACCTCCTCCACTCCCGGCTCATGGCTCACAGAACCTCAATCAAACTTCAACTTACAGGTAAGTATCGTTTGATTGGGCGATTCTATTACGCCATCAGCCTAGGTCGTTACGGAGTTGTACGAGACTTCAGAGCTGACATTGAGACATTGATGTGAGTAAGGCGAGCCAAAAGGCCGCGACAACAAGAATAATAATGATGTTGAAGATTTGAGCTGAAGCATCATAATCATACATCAGAAATGAAACTTTGGTCACCGAAAACTGTAACCTGAAAGTCGAAATTCAAGGCATCAAGATTGGGTGTGTAAATAAAATCCCATCGGGAAATGTCAGTATGGAACGTGAAGAAAGCTTGGTAATTCGAGATAAAAGAATGAACAATGAAGCAAAAAAAGACGAAGAAAAATCAGCCAACGACAATAGCATTCCAACCTCAAACAAAAAGAAGAGACCAAATAAAAGACAAAGAAGGAAAATGAAACAAGCAACTACCGCTACTGCAGCAGATGAAAATGCTGAAAATCTTGCTGAAAAGAACGCCAATGAAAGAAATAAAGATGAAGGTGGATCTGCACGATCTACAGTCATCCTTGGTGATTCAATGATAAAAAATATACAAGGATGGAAATTAAAGAATAAACTTAAACAAGGCGAAAGAGTGTACGTAAAATCTTTTCCTGGAGCCACAATTGAGGATATGTACAGTTATTCAACACCATCAATCAACAGATCACCTGACAGTGTCATTCTCCACATTGGTACAAATGAGCTTTCAAACAAAGACAAGACAGAGGCAAGGATAGCTGAAGACATTGTAGCGCTGGCTAAGAACTTACAGCAACAAAAAGTGGAAGTGAAAGTATCCGGCTTGATCCCTAGATTTGATCAATATGAACCAATGAGGGTAAAGGTAAATCTACTTCTTAGAGATTTGTGCCTCAGGAACGAATTGTTTTATCTTGATCATTCTAATATTAATCCTTCGATACATTTGAACCGAAGTAAATTACATTTAAATAAACAGGGGACTCAATTCTAGCTGGTAATCTTCTAAATGCGATAAATAATAAGAACCATTGACAATTTTTTTCTAACGAAATTGTAACTGGGGTTATGGCTGTTGATGCTGACACCCAACTGTATGAGATTGAAAGTATCTCCGGTGACGTTAATATCAACAGCTTAACTCCACCTGGTAACAATACAAGTGAGGGTGCCCCTTTGGAGGCAGGCCTGGCTCATCAGCAACTTGGATTCAGAAAGGGAATGGTGATTGCTTCTCTTAATATAAACGGACTCCGTGGAAAGTTTGATGAGATTCAGCTACTTCTGTATGAAAGGGGTTTGCACATTTTAGCTTTAAACGAAACAAAGCTTGACCCTTCCTATTCAAAGCAACTTACACTGGTGGCTGGCTTTCAGCAGCAGCGGCTCGATAGGACTGGCAATGGTGGTGGCGTTGCTATATATATCAGGGACTCGATAAAATATAAGAAGAGGGATGATGTTCCAATCGGCAACCTGGAACTTATTTGCATTGAGGTCCAGCCACCGCGTGCCAAGTCCTTTCTTGTCGTTGCCTGGTATCGGCCGCCGGGTGATCCGGTTGACTCTTTTGATAAGCTAGAAAATGTCATTTCATTCCTTGATAAAGAAGACAAGGAAATTATTTTGTTGGGTGATACTAACTGTGATCTCAGCAAACAGTCAGCTGAACAGCCAATTGACAATTGCAGCAAGCATATGATCAATCTTTATGACCTTTTCAGTTTCACACAGCTTATTGGAGAGCCAACCAGGGTCACCCAAACCACTTCAACCTTAATTGATCATATTGCTACAACAGATGCCAGAAACATAGTAAAATCTGGAGTAGTTGAAATTTCAATGAGTGACCATTTCATGGTTTACTGTGTACGAAAATTTGAAGGTGCAGTTAAAGGTTGTTGGAAATCTGCCTTGGTTACTTCGAAAGCTCGTCTTGCTCCGCTGAGTGGAGAGTTATCAGTTCCAAGATTGGAATTATTAGCTGCATTAATATCAGCTCGTTTGGTAAGCTCGGTTCAAGAAGCTTTATTACCAGTTTGAGAATAGATGGAATTTTTTGCTGGACTGATAGCAAGGTAGTGTGGCACTGGATCCAATCTGAAAGAGACTGCAAACAATTTGTATACAATAGAAGATCTGAAATAGTGAAATTGACTGATACTAATGCTTGGAGACATTGTCCTGGAAGGGAAAACCCTGCTGACCTTGGATCTAGGGGTTGTTTTGCTTCTGAAATTGTGTCAAATCGATTATGGTGGGAAGGACCTTTATGGCTCAGAGGACCACCAAGTGAATATCCAACACAAGTAAATTTATTGCAGAAAGAAAAGGAGGTCTTAGAAAAATGTGAGAAAGAAGTAAAAATTCAATCAAGAATCCAAGAAACCACAACAATGACTTTGGTAAAAGAAAAACAGTTGCCACAGATATCTAAACTTATAGATCCTACAAGATTTAGTAGCTGGAAAAGGTTGCTAAAAGTTACGGCTTTGGTTATGAAATTCATTGAGGTTTTGAGAAATAGCAAGGCTGATCGAGATATTAAAAAAGAAGATATCACTATGGCGGAACGTTTGTGGATTAATGATTTACAAGCAGAATTCAAGAATAAGAAGGACAGCTATTATCAGAAACTTCAAAATGAGCTTGGACTGTATGAGGAAGAAGGCATAGTAAGATGCAGAGGGAGACTTAAACACTCTCATCTACCCTACAGTGCCAGGTATCCAGTCCTATTGCCAAGAGATCATTATGTCACTCGTTTGATTATACTGAATCGTCATGAAGCTGTTTTTCATAATGGAGTAAAGGAGACTCTTACGGAACTGCAACAAAACTTCTGGGTACCACGTGGAAGACAATTGGTTAGGAAGTTAATACATGCTTGCCGTATTTGTAGATGGTTTCATAGTAAAGGTTATGCTGTACCAAAGCCAGCTGATCTACCAAAAGAAAGAGTTTGTGGAGCAAATGCATTCATGCAGATTGGAATTGATTTCGCAGGTCCTCTCTACATCAAAACAAGCGAGGGTACAGAGAAAGCGTATGTTTGCTTATTCACTTGTTGTTCAAGTAGAGCAGTACATCTTGAAGTTGTACCAGACTTGTCTGTTGCAGCATTCATCAGATGTCTTAAGAGATTTATAGCTCGTCGAGGAATACCAAAACAGATCATCTCGGACAATGCCAAAACCTTCAAGACAGCAAATAAGGAGCTTGTGAAATTGTTTAGTCAAAAAGATGTTCAAGAATTTACCTGTCAACGGAGAATCGAATGGAAGTATATTTTAGAAAAAGCTCCATGGTTTGGGGGATTTTATGAGCGCATGGTTCAGTTATTGAAAAGATGCCTCAGAAAGATCCTTGGGAATGCCAGGCTGAATTTTGAAGAACTTACGACAGTCATTACAGAAGTAGAAGGAGTTTTAAATTCCAGACCTCTAACTTTTGTTTCAGCAGATGATATGGAAGAGCCACTAACACCAGCGCATCTCGTTATTGGCAGAAGAATTCTAACACTTTCAAGCAAGGAAGAATTCGACGAGGAAGATAATTTTGATTCATCTACCGTAGAGAAAAGAGCGCGTTACTTGAACACTATGCTTGGCCATTTCTGGTCAAGATGGAGTAACGAATATTTACTTAGTCTACGAGAATATCATCGAGCAACCGAGAAAAATACTGATGAAAGAGAGATTCAGTCAGAAGATATTGTTATTGTCAAGGAAGCAAATATACCTAGGGGACGTTGGAAACTTGCATGCATTGAACATCTAATTCCAAGCCATGATGGAAAAGTGAGAGGAGCGATTATCAGAATAGTTAACTCTAAAGGAAAATCTACACGCCTTCGAAGACCACTTCAAGCTTTATTTCCTGTTGAAGTTCCACAGAAACACCAGAATGGAACCCCTAAATCAGACAGCTCCACGGAAAACGATAGCATTGCGACTACTCAAGGGCAAATTTTTAAACGTCCAAGAAGACAAGCAGCAAAAAACGCCGATGTGATTAGACGATTAATTGATCAATCTGACTCTGATTGATCAAGGGGGGAGTGTAAAATATTACCCCCGTCTTTGCTTTTGGACTACGTAAATAGACTGTTCTGTTATTTTTTATTGAGTTGATCCTAGAGCCTGCAGTGTGTAGTACACACGAAGTTATTCTTATCGAAATATATATCTACAAATCGAATCTGGAGTTAAATAAATACAGTCTTCTTGTAAATAGTGCATATAGTATTTTTGTAATCGAGTTGAACCTTCATGAGATTGAGCCTAGAGTCTATAAAAGAGTTTATTGCTTCGGAGTCTACATTTGAGCGCCTAATTCTTAACAGCTTTAAACATTCTGACAGGAGAAGGGATCGCAGAGAACGATTATTTATCTGTTTTAACTCTTACCCTGGGTGCCAGACTCTCGAAATTAAAAAACGAGAGTCTGGTTCAGTGCGCCCTCAAGACCTCGTTCTGATGAGCCTGTTTTGACCACCAATAAGGAGCCAGTATACATATTTCTGTAAGTTCAAAAGGTCATGGTAAAACAATGTCCAGCACTTGAAATGACCTCCTGTGTAAAACGCTGAACAGAAGAGAATGTCGATTGATAATGGCGGCAGCAAAGTCCGAGGATGCAGTTTAAGCTGTTATCGAAGAGTTTTTTCCTCATGTTGTGGAACTCAACAGAGAGCAGCTGAAATCATTAGGAGCTTTGTTTGTTGAAAGACAGGACACATTCGCCATATTGCCAACTGGCTTTGGAAAGTCACTGATATTTCAGGCGGCGCCTCTCTTCGCAAAGAAGTAAGGCCTTGTGGAGAAACCAGTGGTAGTTGTGATACTGCCTTTGTTATTTGTGATGAAACTGTTCACATCTAAATATAAACTTTTAATTGGTACATACTAATCATATCTGCAAGGGTTGTATCCTAAAGTGTGCTAGTATTTTCATGGCATTGTTAAGAGTGATCAAACTGACATCAACAAATCAGAGAACTCAAGGAAATGTTTACAAAGAGCATAATGTGAATGTACACTAGGTCTTATTAGTCAAGCACTACAAATCATCCTTTAGTTTTCTCATATGATCTTTACCATCTGTTAAGTGATCAAACTTCAAGTTTGGAGAGCAGATTTCTGTCGAATTTCTGAACATGTTGATGTCTGTGCCCTGGTATCTTAGTGAATACATTTCTGGTGCAAAGATTTATCACAAGTTGCTGCATGTTACATTTTCAAAAGAGACCTTTGTGGAAAATAAAAAAGATTTCAATTGATTTCTCTGAAATAACTTTAACTTATTATCTGTTAGTTTGCACAAAATTTTCCCTCAAGAGACAATTCTCTTTTACACACAAGCCACAAAAATCTTTGGAGTGGCATATTGCTCAAATTAAAGAAAGAATAGTACCAAGTTAGATAAAATTTTAACATTGCACCAAGTCAATGATCATGTCCCAATTTGAGAAGTTAGGTGCAATGACAGATGGTCAATGCTGAAAAAAGTCAATACATGTAAAACAACATTATCTGAACCATGCAATCCCTGTCAGATAAAACTGCTACAAAATTGAAATTGCTGCAAAGTTATAAAACATTTTGTTTAATAAGAATAAATAAGAACTATCGTTGAAAACATTTACTATAACTTAATTATTGCATTGTGCATTGTTTTAAGCCTGACAGACAGTACCTATGTATGTTGTCAATTTTGCCTTCATCTTATTTTATTTGAAAACAATGTATTACAAAGGATGCCCTAATTGCCAACAAGTGCTTTTTCATAGTATCTTGAGTTGAATCATATTCTGTCAAGTAGTGGTATTTGTTATTGTGCCATGAAATAAAAGAATCATAAATTAAGAGATTAACTGTACATATACTATCAAAAAGTTAAAATGTTATTTTAAATAGAAAACTATTGGTGATGTGGGATGATCCAAGTTTGTGTAAAATATTTGAGCGTCTTCAATGAAACAACTCAGCAACTTTTGGTGGTGCAGTGCTGACACCAAGCACTGTGTTTACAACAATAGTTTGATATTATCTAATCAAACAATTAGCATGTCTGTGTGTGATTTAAAATTTCATCTGCTACGTGCAGCTTTCATATATTTCACATCATGTTGCTGTTGCGTAATTTCCTTAAGTTCAATTTCGGTCTTGTAAAGTTTTGAAATTTTTCTTTGCATCGATCAGAATACTTCCTCTTAGGCCGTATTAGAAAAGACGCTGGATCATCGCTGCTCTAAATCATCGATCCATCACCCAGCGTGTCAATCCATCTGTTTGTGCCGTAATTATGATTCTTTGACAATGGTATATGTAATATCTTAAACAAATCTCTCTCAAACTCCAGCATATGTTTCAGACGAACTCCTCCTTGTACAGTCGTAGTCCAGTCAGTGGAATTGGCAAGAAGAACTTTCAAATGAGTTCAGGCGGTCTGCACAGGAACGAGGTCAGGGCGCACTGAACCAGACTCTCGTTTTTTAATTTCGAGAGTCTGGCACCCAGGGTAGATCGAAGGATGCGAGGACAAGCTGAAGATGTTGGCATTTGATGTTCATCATCATCTTCCAAAAACTGTATCTTTATCTTTGTGCGAAATCCATTCTTTGGCAGACTTCTATGACCAGTACAGAATTGTAGAAGGGCAGTCAATCGCGAACCCCCAACCAGTTCACTGCTCTCCTTTTCCTCTTCGAGATACTCATACAGCCAAGCTAGTGCTTGGTTTTGCTCAAATGATGCAGGCTCTGATGAAATAATTGATTTGAACTGTTCGATACCAATGGTTTTCGAAGTTCATTGCTGTAACATAAGATTTCTTTTGCGAAATCCCTGCTTTGTTTGGCATGAATTAAAAAGCCAAGCGTATCTAAACCAGCTTGGAGCTCGCCAATTTCTTGTCTTCTGGATGAAACAAGTTCATTGAAAATGAGTTCTTGTATGAGCAAGTTTTTGTTGGCCACAGTAATCTTCTTTGTTATTGACCAATGGCAGCTGTTAACCAGTTGCCAGAAATATCACCCTCAAACAACCTTTTGGTTACCTCGCTAAAAACCAGTTGGAAAAACTCAGCCTTCATGGCGCCTCCATCCAAACCATCTTCTCCTTCAAAGGAGACCTCTAAAGTTTTTTTTCAGGCCAGAAGGATCATTGGCTTTTTGTTTGTAATATTTCATGGCATCTAGCCAGATCCTATCTCTATTTACGGAAAGCTGTTCATAGTCTTCGGATGCCTTTCCTCTTGTAAAATTTTTTAAAAAACTATCCAGGTTCTTTGGGAGTTCTTTTGATGTGACCAAGACGGTATTGGAGAATAATTTTGCTGGGACTTCTGCAATTGTCTTGTTATCTGTTGAGTCAATGAGCGCATTTGCAGCTTCATCTAGCGAATCAGCGCCAATAAGTGCCTGATTTATTTCTTCATCTTGCAAGCCACAAAACAGTGACGACAAGCTTCTGTTCCATTCCTCATGATCATCTTCCCTCATTGATGATGAAGTCGCTGATGCAGACCAGGATTTTCTTGTTTTTGTTTCAAATCCACCAGCAGAGAAATTGCTCGAGTTGGTTGACTTGCTAGGAGCTAGAACTGCACCATCAGGACGGTTTTGCTCTTAAAACACAGAAACTGGCATTGTGCCATCAGCCGAAGGAATAGGAATGCATGATGACAGGTGTGCTCGGATGAGGTTTATCTGAATAGATTTCTTGCACTCCTTGCATTTTGTTACCAACGAATTATCTAGACCAGATTCAACCTTTGATCTGCAAATATTCTCTTGCATGGGTTGTATATAAAAAATTGATCCAGGAGACATCATTTTTCGTATACCTCTTGATGACATAGGTATTACTGTCAATGGGCAAAACTTTCCTCCACGCTCTGCTTTTAAAAACTCGAATGCTCCATCTTGAGAACGAAGCTTTGGAAATGACTCTCATGGTTTGCTTTCTTGTTTGGAAATACTACCTTCCTTTTTCCAAGACCAGCTTCTCTCAGTGTTTGCAATTCTGTAAACCTTGGCACTTTGTCACCATTTGTTTTAGAAAGTAAGCAGAAGTCTCTTGTACATGTCTCTCTGGGAGGGATAAAGGTGGAATAGTTGCTGCTCTAGTTGTTGTTGCCTTTCCTGGCTTTCTTTGGCTGTGAATGACTTTGGAACAGTAGTCGCCTACCTCCACCACCCATGCTTGGAAAGGCATTTCTGCAAATATAAGATGAACAGAAGATAAATATACTATATACATATAAACTTGTGACCTATATAATTAAATGAAATGTTGCAGACGAAAAAAGAGATAAGAGTACATCACAACATGTAGCGTTAGCAATAACATCATAAATATCTCCTGCTACAAGCCCTCGTACTCTCATTTTATACTGTGTTTAGCCTCCTCATTTGATGAAATGGAAAGAATTGTCTAGCAAAAGGCACTTTCCGATGTAATAGGAGTATAAAGTACCTAAAGTCCTTCGCAATGTCTGCAGAGCTCATATTGTTTCTTCTTGAAAACGGTTCAGAGTACATGCAAAAAATAAATATGCAGGGTTAGCATGAGCTAGGAACCAAATTTACGGGCGGTGATTCCGATTTGCAATGCAAATTTCGGCCACAGAACACGCAGTGTGACCCCACCGAATCACCAACCATACATTATCATAATAGGACCCCTGGCAATTTCTCCCAGCCCTAAAAACCTAGAAAAAATGGCAGATCAGGAACATAATGCAAAATTCATAAAGGCAAACTCATAAGAACCAATATATCAAGGGACCACAGCTGACTTCACCGGGGAGCCAACGGCCTCCTTGTAAAGAAAATAAAAGCCAAAATGACAGTGGGTAAAAGACCACACCTGCCACAAAGACGGCATAAACTCGGTGATAACCATTTGTGCTTATACCGAAGCACTACACATGCCTATACCGAGGCGATAATTTTCGTGCTTATACTGAAGCACTACACATGCCTATACCGAGGCGATAATTTTCGTGCTTATACCGAAGCACTACCACATGCCTATACCGAGGCGATAATTTTAGTGCTTATACCGAAGCACTACCACATGCCTATACCGAGGCGATAAATGCTGTGCTTATACCGAGGCACTACCACATGCCTCACTGAGGTAATAAACTTTTTGTGCTTATACCGAAGCACTACCACTTGCCTCGCTGAGGCAATCAACTTTTGTGCTTATACCGAAGCACTACTATTTGCCTACGCCTAAGCAATTAATGGCGTTCTTATCCTAAAGCACATTCCTATGCTAAAGTAATAACTAGCACTGACCTATACTGAAGTAATAACTTTTGTGCTTGCACCGAAGCACTACGATTTCCTTATAGTCTCTAGAGCAATAGATTTTGTACTCATTCCTAAGCACGTCCACTTGCCTAACCGAAGCAATAAATTTGTGCTTGTCTCTCAAGGCTACAATTTGTCTAAAGCGAGGCAATAACAGTTGAGTTTCTATCCAAGCGTACCATGCTTATAGCAAATCAACACACGTTTGTGGTTATATTTAAGAACTGCCGTTTGCCTATTTGCCTTTTATCGATGAAAAATTGCGTTAATACCGGAGCAGTACTTCTAGCCTATACCGATGCAATAAATGTTGTGGTTTTACCAAGTACTGTAGCTTGCCTATATCAATGCAATAAATGTTTTAGTTTTCCGATGCACTATCACTTGCCTTCACTGTTGCAATAATTTTCATTGTTTTGCGAAGCGCTAAAGGCAATGTGGTTTTTGCGTATACCGAAGCACTACCAGTTGCCTTTACCAGTGCATAAATTTTGTGCTTATCCCGAAGCACTACCACTTGCCTATACCGAGGCAATAAATTTTTGCTTATACCGAAGCACTACACCACTTGCCTTTACGGATGCAAGAAATTGTGTGCTTACTCTGAAGCACTACGAAATGCCTTACCGAAGCAATAAGTTTATGTCTTTAGCTAAGCACTAAAATTTTGCCTATACCGAAGCTATAAATTGTATGCTTGTACCGAAGCAATACGACTTGCCTGCACCGAGACAATGAGTGTTGTGTCAGTACGGAGGCAGTACTACTTGGCTATAGCCAGGCAACAAGGTTTGCATTTTTAGCTAGTGAAGTACAAATGCCACTTGCCTATACCGAGGCAATAATTTTCTCCCTTATCCTCATGTACTAATACTTTCCAATATCGATACCATAAATTTTGTGCTTATACCGAAACACTACCACTTGCATTTATCAATGCAATGATTTTTTTGTGTGTGTTTTTACTGATGCACTACAACTCGCCTAGACCGAGGCAATCTTTTTTGCGTTAATACCGAAGCACTATCTCTTACCTACACCGAGGCAATAAATTTGTGATTTTACCGAAGCACTAGTACTTGCCTATACCGAGGCAAAAAGTTTTGTGTCTTCACCGAAAAACTACCATTTTGCCTATAAGGAAGCAATACCTTTTGTGCTTATCCCGAAGCATTACGACTTGCCTATATCTAAGCAAGGAGTTTTCTTTTTTTTTTTTTTTATGAATACTTAAGCACAACTATTTGCCTATAGCCAGTCAATAAGACTTGTACTATTAGCTACTCAAGCACCACCACTTGCCTATTACAGTATAGCTAGACAATAAGACTTGTGCTTATCCCGATGCACCACGAGTTGCCAAATACTGAGGCAATCCGTTTTGCGTTAATACCAAAGCACTAATGTTAGCCTTATACGGAGGCAATATGTTTTGTGCTTATCCCGAGACCTTGCGACTAGCTTATACCGTTGCAGTGAGTTTTATGTTAATGCCGAAACACTACTATACTTGCTTATACCTTAACATAAGTTTATGCCTATACCCAAGCATTATAATTTGCCAATAACGAAACAGTAAATTCTGTGTTTATTCCGAAGGATTACCATTTGTTTATACCAAGGCAGCAAATGTCTGTGGTTTTACCTTAGCCCCACTAAAGGCCTAAACTGAGGTAATAAATGTTTCTTATACCAATGCGATTGTAACTACCACTGGCCTAAGTTTGTTCTTATACCGAGTCACTATAATTTGCCGAAACCAAGGCAGTTAATTCTGCGCTTTTACCTTAGCCGCGCTACTTGCCTACACCGACGTAATAAATTTTTGTTTATACCAACACAATAGTCACTACCACACTTGCCAAAATGTGTGCTTATAACCGACGCATTATAGTTTGCCGATACCGAAGCAGTAAGTTCTGTTCTTGTACTGAGGCATTACTTTTTTGCCTATAAGCAATGGACAGTAGATAGTTATGTGTAAGCTGAAGGACTACCACTTGCCTATACCGAACCTAAAGACTTGTGTATTATATACCAAGCATTACTACCAGCATTCTCCGAGGCAATAGACTTGGTGCTACGCAGCACTTGCCTATAGCAAGATATATATTTGTGTCCTTAATAGCATGTTAAGCGAGCGTTATTACAAGATCTATCTTACAATAAGTATAGAGAACTGTCACACCAGTGAAGACAAACTGTATCGTCCACTGAATTTTTTGCTCTCTAACGACAACCAACCATTTTCCTACAATACAGCCAATTTTCTGCATAGAATGAGCTATTTTCCATTTTTCATTTCTAAGGCAAGAAAGCCCCGTGTTGCTTACACTGACTATGTTTCTACATAAGTGCCAATCGTGTGTTCGTTTACCTTTACTGAGTGTGATTTTGTAAAATAAGGACGAGTAAAGGTTAACTAGTTTAGGACAGAAGAAAAAATAAGAACAATCTCACCGCATTTCACTATTCTGTGGCCGCTTCGAAACTGTTGAACAGCAATTGACCAGACCGACGGGAACGACAGCAACGACAACGATAGCAAGAAATCGTATGAACTAAGACAAGTTAGCTATCGATGGTCGAATTCGAATGAAACTCTCTTGAAGAAAACACTCCTAAAATACATGCAGGGATTTCCTGGAGATCCGCCAGATTCATAGGGATTTTTAGACAGGTAGACTTCTACACAGGAAACATCAAATATGCTTTGGGCGAGCGGCACGTTTGGGGTTATACAAATATAGCCTTACTCATGCCCTAACGTCCGTTGACCTGGAATGCATCCAGCATTATGCCTATACCGAAAAAACAAGGTAATTAGAAAAGAAAAAACATCGCAAGGCCCTCTGCTCATTCAAACTCTAAAACAGCCTACTTCTTATCATAATTATAACAGTTTCTTTCACCATTAACGTTGCTTAAATTTGAAAATTTAACCATCATTAAAATGATAGGTGGCAAGGCTACAGAAAATTTTTGACACAAATATTTTGTCATAATTATGCATAATTATGACGTCATCACCATAATTATGCTAAAAACACTGGGTGTATTTAGGTTTTTTCTGAACCAAAAATCTTTCATCTACCCGATGCTATGCGGTTGCTAAGAAAAATAATGATGGGTTGGGGTCAGATTTTATCGAATTTCTTCAAGATGAATATTCGGATGCAAAGGTCGTGTAAACGTTGGTATCCCTTGATAAATTTTGTACCAGTACCAGAATGTCCTTAAATACGTTTTTGCTAATTCTATCAAAATTTTCACTTGAAATTCTTTGTGGGCTACCTTCAGGAACTGTCGAGGCTCGGATGAAAATCAAAGAATAATTTTTTTCAAGAACAAGACGATAACAATATATTTATAATTTATATTTAAAGTTAGCAAATGAAGCAAATTTATATGAATTTGCTGTAAAAATTAGTATTCAAACATATCTCATGACAAGGAACAGTATAAGCAACTTTCAGCCTCATTTTGTTGAGAAATTAAGGAACTCCAGCCTCAACTCAGACCGAAAACAATAAGAAAAACGTTTGAAAAATAGTTGAAATCAAATATACCTTTGATTTCTAGGTTGAACTTCCGTCGACGCCGTGACAGACCTTCGGCCTTGATCATTTCCATCCTCTTGGGTTGTTTCTTTTCCACCAATTTCTTCTTCGATACCGACCAGCGCAGATCTTAGAATACTCGCGATTCTTTTGGCACTATTTTATTCAGAGTCCTTTTTTTCCATGACGCACGAAGCGCAGAAGAGAAAATGATAATAAGATACCAGTATTTAGGGCCGATGCACACGAGCACTGAAACTTTCTTAAAACAGCAGGCAACATTCCTCTAAATTCTAAATTCCTCAGTTTCCTTCTTACTTTTGAAATGGACATGTAACAGCAGATGCCAATTACAGTAATTTCTGTTGACATTACTGTTGATTATTTTGGATCCAAACAACTTCAATGGAAAAATCACTGGCCGAAAAAGCTAAAGAAATTCTATCAAAACAAAATGATTCCCGTGAAAATTTGTACCGCATTTGCACAAATTTCAGAGATAGGTTTTTAATGACCTTGGAAATCTTTGATTAATTCATTTTGATATATTTCATGGGTTAAACACCCGTTTTCCGTCTCTGGGTAGCAACCAAATGGGAAAAAAGGCAAAAAGAGCATTATTCGTTGCTGTTTCCATTGCGTTTTACTAAGTTTTTCATTTCATTTAATGACGTTCATGACAACCCTATCATCTCCAGAAATCAGATAAATATTATTTTTATCAAAACGCACGATTTCCTATTGCAAATCTAGGAATCTTGAATGAAAACATGCCTCCGAAGTTCCACGATTCCATGGTAGACGAGAGAATGAGGGGAGCGTTAATCCCTGATGACAGGAAACGCGAAGAAAACAATCGACTTGTGAAAATCAAGGACCTTCCAGAGGTCCTCAATTTTATTAGTCGGTCCTTTTCATCCGTTCTTGAGAACGTTCTCGAGAAAATCGACCAAAATCGACCATGCACACGGCGCAGTGAGGTGTAAACTCGCTAAATGCCTAGAAGAATGTAAGAAAGTTGCCCGTGTGCATCGGCCCTTAGTCTACTTTTACTATTATTCGTTCCTGCGGTGCAGTGCAGCGTTATCTCAACAGGGATTTTCATCAAATACCATACTTCCGTTTTCATGCTGGGATCTGAAAGTATCAATTTGTCAACAAAAATGTTTAGTGACAGTTGATTTGACGGTACGATCTGTGAGTCAATAGAGGAACTGCCAATCACGTTAGCATGGTCTTATGGTGGATGATCTCATAGATCGGGCCGTGAAAATCAATGGTCTGACACTTATGTCGTGTCGTGATCGACGACTCGATCTATGCAGCATGGTTTAACTCCTCATAGATTGTGTCGCCATTGATGATACAATCTACATATCACAACGGGACATTTCAGTCAACGATTTTGTCCACGATGTTACTCCATACAGACCTCCAGTTCAAGAAGGCGGTGGTTTAGACCAGTGCGTCACATAGGCAAATGCTGCTAATTGGTGTTCATTGTCAAGTAATTGATTTTTGTTAATGATACCACTAATGGTGACACTTACGGCGACTTCAAAGTTTACTTACGTATATTTGCGGTCAATCTATTGTTACATTTTGGCAAAAAAAGAGCGTCTTAGGTAGGTAGGTCTATACCTGTATCCGTGACATCGCATCCCCACATAATGTGCTCATCCTTCGCACATAAAACCCACTTTTTCTGAAAAACCCACTTTATCTGAGAAAAACCCACTTTTTCTGAAAAACCCACTTTATCTGAGAAAAACCCACTTTTCTGAAAAACCCACTTTATCTGAGAAAAACCCACTTTATCTCAGAAAAACCCACTTTTTCTGAAAAACCCACTTTATCTGAGAAAAACCCACTTTTTCTGAAAAACCCACTTTATCTGAGAAAAACCCACTTTTTCTGAAAAACCCACTTTATCTGAGAAAAACCCACTTTATCTGAGAAAAACCCACTTTTTCTGAGAAAAACCCACTTTTTCTGAAAAACCCACTTTATCTGAGAAAAACCCACTTTTTCTGAAAAACCCACTTTATCTGAGAAAAACCCACTTTATCTTAGTTAAAGCCTGGTCGTTCGCAACCACAAACCCAAATCCGAACCACCATTAAATTTGGCCATGCCCCTCAGAGCTGTTGAGCCTTATGTCTAACATAACAAGTTGGCATGATGGCCTGTGTTCTGTCATCATAAGAGCAAGTTGGGCAAATGTACACAGGCCCAATTCCAAATTTCAGCCCAAAGGTTGGGGTTTGGTGAAGAAAAACCTGTTTTTCCCGCGGGCCTGTGTACAAGGCATGCCAGAAAGTTATGGCCAGTCACTATCCAGCACACAGGAATGGGAGGGCGGGTGGGAAATTTTGCAAATATGAATGAGAAAGTTCCCAACAATTTTTCAGCCCTTTATACACAAGACAGCCTCGAAACGGCACAGAGACCCTGGCAAGAGGCCCAACAGGGAGACCAGAACGCTCACTCCCGCTTTAACTCAAATTAGAAATGCTTTCTAATTTTCATTTAAAGCCTGGTGGTTCGCAACCACAAACCCAAATCCGAACCACCATTAAATTTGGCCATGCCCCTCAGAGCTGTTGAGCCTTATGTCTAACATAACAAGTTAGCATGATGGCCTGTGTTCTGTCATCATAGGAGCAAGTTGGGCGAATGTACACAGGCCCAATTCCAAATTTCAGCCCAAAGGTTGGGGTTTGGTGAAGAAAAACCCGTTTTTCCCGCCACAAGAACACGAAGTGTTCTCCCCCACCAAACCACCAACTGATGGCCAAATTGACAGAACACAGTCCAGCAAATACACTGTAAAAAGCAATTAATTCAAAAAGTAAATTTGCAAGGAGCATAAAACATGAAAAGGCAATAGGTTGCTGCAACAAGCAGCACATGACACACACAAGGCTCTATAATAGAGCATAAAAATTAGCACTCGATTACAAAGAATCGTTTTGCACAAAAGCACAGCTCCGAACAAGCTGGAGCACACAACATTTCACACAGCTCAAAGCTAATTGAGCATAACAATAATTCCCAAAGCTGGGAACAGCAGCATGTATTTCATGTTTAACATATTGAATCTGCAAGAAAAAATTGAAACACAGGTGAAGACCTCGAGCAGTTCATTACTGATTACCATACCACACGTGCAGCAACGCACATCGATAGCAGGAATTTAGGCCTACAAGACCTACACAAATTATTCTACTGCAAGCTCTGAAGGACATGACCAAACCAACAATGATAAAAATGAGTAAAAAAAAAACACTTAGCTGAATCACTCGACGATGTCTTCTTCCTCTTCTTCGCTCATTCACTTCACAAATTTTGCAAATATGAATGAGAAAGTTCCCAACAATCACGCTAGCGAATCTATAATCACTACTGTGGTGGAAAATCACTACTGTGGTGGTACTATTTGCGTACTGTGGTGATAGTTTCTGCATACTGTGGTGGATAATCACTACTTGTGGTTGGTTACTATGCTTGCGGTGGTGGCAGTTTTGGCGTACTGTGGTGGATTTTGGGGTTTTTTCTTGCTTGAGCTATAGAGTTTTGCTATGATTTCGTATTCACCACATAAAGCATTATAACCCACCACAAGTAGTGATTATCCACCACAGTACGCAAAAACTACCACCATAGTACGCAAATAGTACCACCACAGTAGTGATTATCCACCACAGTACGCCAAAACTGCCACCACCGCAAGCATAGTAACCCACCACAAGTAGTGATTATCCACCACAGTACGCTAAAACTGCCACCACCGCAAGCATAGTAAACCACCACAGGTACTGATTATCCACCACAGTACGCAGAAACTACCACCACAGTACGCAAATAGTACCACCACAGTAGTGATTATCCACCACAGTAGCGATTATAGATTCGCTAGCGTTTTAGCAATTTTTATGCCGGTTAAAGCAAATGTTTAACCGGGGTTAATGCCACCAGGAGACTTTTGTTATTGCTTATGTCATGATAGGGAATATGATACAGTATCTATCTGGATTCTTTCCCTATGGGATCTGGTATCTAGTCTGGGTATTTCCCCATTCACTCCATCATAATTTCATGGAGGATGAATTTACTGAATAGTTCTTCCGCCATATCAATAAGATCAACATTGGGCATTGATCCTTTGAAAGAGTCTTCCGCTTGTTGAATAGAACTCAAGATGCAAAAGATGATGTTGCATTACCGAATTTGACGGCTTCAAGCAAGATGTCTTCTCGCCGTCATGACTTTTCATTTATTTTCCTCTGGATTAAATTCGTTTAGTTTAAAAGCTGGATTTGGATTTGCAATTTTTATTAGCGGTCTTGTCGATGGCGTGATATGTGGATTCAAACTGAGATGAAGTCTTTATTTCATGTATTTGTGCTCCTTTTCATGTGGTGTCAGTGAAAGCTAGGAAACCTTGCGGTGAGCTCGTTCCATTTTCTTTACGTTGTTTTCAGTAATTTGTGAATATGTTGTACTCTTCTAGTTGATTTTTTTGAGTTGTTTGATTTCAATATCGATTACTGCCCTGTTACAGTAGCTCCTCTAAAACTTATACAAATGAAGTTTCTGTTTCTTTTTTTTTTGTTTTCCTAGATATGTACGACCATAGAACTAGAACTAAGGTTTGCGAAGGGTAGGCTATTAACTTGCTATCCAGCACAGTACCTGCCTATGCTAGTTTGGCTGTTCTGCTTTCGGTCGGTCTGCATCCTTGGGGGTCGATAAGCTCGTCTAAACTAAACTAAATAAGACCCTCTCCATGGCAGGTCTATGTATGACCCAAGAATATTTTGCAGTGTCTGTAAAATTTCCGTGTATTCGCTTATCGCAGTGAGTGTTATCCCCATGTTCTTCAGTTCAGACTTAGCTATTTCGCTTTATGATCTACTGTATGTCTAATAACATGTAACTAACTAACTAACTAATGTATAGGTTACTAACTTCTGGCTCGATGTCCCTTTCTGATTGGCTATAATTTCATGGCCACTACCATGGTCAACAAAAATAATAGGTAATCCTTTTTCGTTTTTGAAATAAGAACCAAGTTAGAAGGGGAGGTGCAGTAGAGCAAAACGAATGCATTTCAGCTATTTAATTGCTGCATCTCAAGGTCAGCCCTCCTTTGTCAAAAGAACTAAGCACAATCCAAGCCTGGTTATCGCTGTACTTTATTATTATAATCTGAATCATTAAAAAGCGATGCAATAATTGTCTAAGTGAGCTGAGGCGCAGCCGAGGCGAATCTGTTCCACCCCATGCTAATGTGGGGTCATATTGTGCAACCGTAAATGTACAGTGTGGTAAACTTTCTAAGTTTATCAAGTTACCATGCAGTGAAACTGGTAATTGATATTTATGTCACTCTGCCTTTTGCTGGCAGAATAGGGAAGGTGTTTTTTTTTCAGACAGGTCTCCATCAATCCTTGATCATGTCCGATTCTTTGATCATATTCAGTGTTTCAATTTTTAGATAATGCGACTAATTATACAGCACTAGGTTGTTAAAAACAAAACACGTACAATAGGTAAATGGGACATAACATATCTACCAATGCCATAGATACAATGCAATTACTTATAAAGCCAGTTACTTCAGCATGGAGGTTTTAGATTTTAGTGTACACAACTTGCTATGTGTTGTTTTTGTCATTAATTGTGGTGTAGGTTAGCGTCGGCTACAAAATAAAAAAAAAAAAAAAAAAACCCAACTGAAAATAAAGCATGTAAAAAAAAAAGAAAAAAAAAGCAATAATAAAAAAAAAAATTAAATTAAATTGAATTAAATTAAATTAAATTACAATTCAGGATAGTCATGTGTGTAGGTGGCACGAGTCACTTAATTTTCACAAGGTTGTCATTAATTGAATGGATGCGCAGTGTTACTATGGAGGGAGTTGCTCTTTTCAATCCTTGCTGTGCTGTGGATGTTCCTTCCTGTCCAGTGAAACGGGCCAAATTTAGGGAATTGCTGGAAATTTAGGGTGAGCTCCTCCCCACAGTGATTATTTTGTGATGCAGCGTACTCCTCCACAACGGGATTTCTTTTGTGATACATAGTAGAGCAGAGGCCTGTAAAGTCATTTAGTGTGTGGTGTGTTTGCGATTGGTTCCTTGCTGTTTTTATTTTTTAAGTTTTTATTTTATTTTTTAATTTTTTCGTTGTGCACAATAAGGACATTTTATCTTAACTTTGGAGTACAATTGTGCGGCAATGTCTGAAATGCTACGAACTTTTATGATTGAAGTGAAGGTCGTGCCTGTCTGGTACACTTGCAGTGCATGGTTTATGGCAGTCCGGGCAGTTCCTATAAATTTTGATTTCATCATAGTTTTTATCTACTTCGTGAATCTACGATCTTTCGCAATTCCGCAAATTTGTTGGGTTTAACTGCAGTGAGTGGTTTAATGGCAGTTCTTCCCAAGTTATAATTCCTATGTTTGCTCATTTCTTGGACCGGTTATTCATCTTTCACAATCCCACAAATTTTATTGGGAATAAACAATGTTTTTTACAAACTCCAGATGTTTTATGTATTTCAAGGCACTTGATGCCAAGACAATGTCAGATGCTTTCCTTGCAGAACATATGGATAAGTTAATAATGCCTATTAACGCCAGATAATAAGGAATGTTACGACAATCCAAGTGTTGTGTTTAAGCAATCAGTTTAGTGTTTCTAGATAATGAGCATTCCCGCAATGTGGGACATTTTATCTCAAGGCCATGAATGTTATGAGGAGTCTAGATATTATCTCTAGGCAACGCGCGTTACCACAAGGTCGTGTGTTTTTCCTTAAAGCCATTAACCTTAGGATAGGCCCAGATATTTTTTCTCAACATAATTTAGTTACCACTTTGCCGGATGTTTTAAGGTCAGCACTAGGAATATTGCCACTTTACAGTTTTCGTTCTAAGTACAATTTCAATTTCGATTTCAATTCATTTTCAATTTCGTTCAATTTCAATTTTAATTTATAACAATCTTGACATGCTACACTATTACAAGGAAGGTCGTCACAAAATTAGAGTTAAAGGGTACGAATATAAAGCCAAAATTTAAAGATATAATAGTTAGCCTATTACACTCTACAGCTATATAATATAAACGATATTACAAACTTTTGGAGCAGCTGTGCCCAGCCTTTGTTAAAAAAAAAAAAAACACACAACAAAAACAACAGCAACAACAATAAAAAAAGAAAAAAAAGAAAAAAAAAATTTTTAAGAACTAAATAATTTTTTAGAACTCGGACATATCTAGCACAGGCCGAATTTCAGTTTGTACTTTCAATGGGTTGCACGAGTTTTTGGAGAGTTGCGATAATCAAGTTTTTTAGCGCTTCACGTGGGCACGTGGAGCCTTTCCTATGGGTTTTCATTCAAGACAGGTCTTGTTACTTATTACTGTTAGCTTATCTTAACAGTGGGGTATTGGTAGGTACTCATCTTGCAGAAATATAGTTAGAAAGATGAAATCGTTATAAGTAATGAACGAAATTTTTTTTAAAAACAGCCTTGAATTAGGCTGTAAAGTCGGAACAAACTTAGCCAAATATCCTTGTCCTTGTTAGTAGGCTATGTATGTCATTAACGCGGCGTGTTCATTTCAAGACAACGACTTTTGGGACTATGTGGAAGTCTGTTATAATATTAGATGTTTTATTCAAAGCTTCGGCAATGAATTGTTTTCAGCATCGCTGTATGTGTTATCTGATTATTTCACAGCTATCAGCGTGTTTAAGATATCGCAGTTTTTTACATGTTTCTACCCAAGAGCTTGAAACCCCAATCAATTGTTGTTTCACGGCAGTGAATATTGGCTAATAAGCGTATGGCTGTTCTGCCAGGTATGTTTTGTCGCAAGTAATTTCATTTTTGGTGCCATTGTCCTAGATTTTGCACCAGTGCAGTTCATGCAATCACGTTGTTGTCCAAAGCTTTCATCCCTGGTATTTTTGTATCATTGCAGCGAATGCTATAGGAAAATTCTGTTGCAACGCCAGGGCCTGAATATTTCGAGCACATTACTATACATTTTGATGTTTGAAAATGTTTAGAATATTATGGATACTTTACTCCATGAAATGAATGGCATATGAGAGTGCCAGTAGTGGTACCGGAGAATGCTTACTGCCCGAATGTGGCTTGTTTGTACTGTTTAGCAAGGTAATGCCAGAAGTGGCTGCTGGCGGAAAAGGTCAGCCGTGTTATGCCAGAAGTGGCTGCTGGCGGAAAAGGTCAGCCATGTAATGCCAGAAGTGGCTGCTGGCAGAAATGGTCAGCCGTGACAGCCGTGGAATGTCAGGGTGGTGCCTGACCGTTTATCGTTTAGCCGTGGAGAATGTCGGGGTGGCGCCTGACCGTTTATCGTTTAGCCGTGGAGAATGTCGGGGTGGCGCCTGACCGTTTATCGCTTAGCCGTGGAGAACGTCAGGGTGGCGCCTGACCGTTTATCGCTTAGCCCTGGAGAATGTCGGGGTGGCGCCTGACCGTTTATCGCTTAGCCATGGAGAATGTCAGGGTGGCGCCTGACCGTTTATCGCTTAGCCGTGGAGAATGTCGGGGTGGCGCCTGACCGTTTATCGTTTAGCCGTGGAGAAAGTCGGGGTGGCGCCTGACCGTTTATCGTTCAGCCGTTGAATGGCAGGGTGGCTGCTGGCCTGTCTTCCTCAGCTTTCTCGCCCCTTCTCTCTCTTTGGGCTTGTCTTCTCTTCTTTGCTTTGCTTTGCTTTTCCTTTCTCTAATTTCATTTTCCTATTTGTTTATGTTTAGGTTAGGGTCCTAGTTTTTATTAGGCTTGAGGTTATTTTTCGTGTTCTCGGTGATTGGTGGGTACACTGCGTGTCCTTTGGGCGGAAACTGTGTTTTCCCGTTTCAATCACCGACCTTAAAGGTGTAGTTTTAGTTCAGGCAGTTCAAGGGCTAATGCACTAAACGCCCACTTCCTGAGGTGTATCCTGGTGAGTATTAAATGCCGGTTAGAGCAAGGGTTTAACCGGGGTTAATGCCACCAGGAGACTTTTGTTATTGCTTATGTCATGATAGGGAATATGATACAGTATCTATCTGGATTCTTTCCCTATGGGATCTGGTATCTAGTCTGGGTATTTCCCCATTCACTCCATCATAATTTCATGGAGGATGAATTTACTGAATAGTTCTTCCGCCATATCAATAAGATCAACATTGGGCATTGATCCTTTGAAAGAGTCTTCCGCTTGTTGAATAGAACTCAAGATGCAAAAGATGATGTTGCATTACCGAATTTGACGGCTTCAAGCAAGATGTCTTCTCGCCGTCATGACTTTTCCCCTCCCCGCCCTCCCTTTAATTGAGCGTTTGAAGTTATAAATTCTACTTTTGCATATTCTTCTTCCTTTTGCTTTCTGCCCTTCTACTCTTTGCTTCTTTTCTTCCCTTTTCCCGCGGCTCTTTCTCCGCGGTGACAGGTGCATTGGCCGGAAACTGTGTTTTCCCGTTTCAATCACCGACCTTAAAGGAGGGTCCAGATGGGGGTTCAATGTTAAGTGTTATTGGACAAATTTCTGAACTGTTAAGTGTTATAGAAGCAAAAATTTTACAGTTAACTGTTATTAGATTTTATAGAGATTTAAGAGTTACAAAGTATATTTCATCATTTTCTTCTTGATTATCGTCATCACCATCACCAATGATCGTAAAATCATAATCAAAATTATCATTATCATTCATCACCAATACTCCCACCATCATCATCATCATCATCATCATCATCATCTTCATCATCATCATCATCTTCATCGTTTCGTCATCATCATCATCATCGTCAATCAATCAAGGTATCATTCTTATCCTCATAATCATGATGATCAAAACCATGATCATGATTGTCAGTATCATCATCATCATCATCATCATCATCATCATCATCATCATCATCATCATCATCATCATCATCATCATCATCATCATCATCATCATCATCATCATATCATCATAATCATCATCATCATCCATATCATCATCAATATGAAGGTAACCTTTCAACACTATCATCACGATCGTGACTATCATCATACATCCGTGGACGAAATCATGAAAAAGTTAGTCAGCAACCTCAAAAAGAAAAAATGTGGCAGAATTTTGTAAAACCATGTCATTTTCCTTTCATAAATGGTGGGTTTACTGTGCCGTGGCATCACTATCTGCTGCACAAATAATTTTACTGTTAGCTGTTTTTCGGCTTAATTTTTAAGTGTTAAATGTTATTTAATGAATTTTTTTGAAGTTAACTGTTTTGTTGACCCCCCCATCTGGACCCTCTTAAAGGTGTAGTGGCACAGAGACCCTGGCAAGAGGCCCAACAGGGCAACCCATTCTCACGCCAGTTACATGCATATTGCAAGTAAGCATTTTTCAATCAGTTTCACGTATAGTGCATATATCTGGTGTTCACTGATTTTACCAAGAATTTACATGGAGTATTTCGGCATCGCCTCTTTCATTCCGTCTGTATCAGTGTAATGGCGTCCTTGAGATTCGTTGCTGTGGGAACATTGTGCTAGTTTTTCATCTCTAGTACAAAAACAGGATGGACGCCAGGGAAAAAAAGAAGAAGAAACCTGATAAAAAGACATTTGAAGATGCGATGCAAGATATTGATTCCTGGACAAAGTCACTGGAAACAACAAAGAAATCAAATTCTCGTACTGGCAGTAGTGACGAGCCTAGAAGTAAGAAACCTATTTTGGTGGAATTTAAAAAGGATATTCAAACTGGAAATTACAAATGGAAGAATCCAGGAAAAGTTTATAAACGACGTAAGATCCAAGTAAATGAGGCAGCTTCTGCAGGTAAATGCAAAATTATGTAGCTATAGTAGGTACCATCAATCGATCATTCTCTCTCCTTCAACTGCACCACAATAGGATTGAACAGAATAGCATAGAATAGGATAGAAGAGAATAAAGTAAAGTACGATAGAATAGAATAAGGAAATCGTGTTAAGGATCTTTGAAAGTCTGTGCCTAAAGGTTTGTTTTTTTTTTAGGATTTCAGATTAGAATTGTTTAGGAGTTGTTTGGAAGCTGCTTTTGCTAGCAAAAATCCTCATCTGCCAGATAGTAGCCCCAGTTGCTTGTTTGATCTTAATTAATTTTAAGATTAGCAAGCTATTTCATGTTGTGGAATAGGTCAGCAAGAGAAAGGTCTTACACTTGCAGGTGTGTACCAGCAATTTACTTATACATCAACTTACTTATATATGTATATTTCTTGCTTTATAGATGTAAAAGATGTGCAAAATAACAATTCGAACTCACAAACTCCCTCATATGAACCAGAGCAAGATGTTTTATTGAAAATGAAGCTGATGCCAACACATGTAAGCTTTTCTCATCTATTCTTTTTCTTCAAATCATAGGATCTCTAAACATTATTGCAGCAGAAGGGTTGCAGATGAATTTTATAGCGTTGTTTTACCCTTACTATAGCTGAAACATGGTCGAAAAGGCTCCAGGAAGTTATTGAGGAACTGTGTCAACTGGAAACAGAATTCCCTGCAGTGAAAAAGGATAGTAATTGGGAGGCAAGAAAGCGAGCTCTGGATGAGAACTGGGCTTCAATAAGGCAGAGCCTTTTTCATGATTGTCTTGTGAGAAATTGTATCCCAGAAAGCGCAGCTGTTTGTGGAATTTGCCAAACAGAGAAAGCTAGCATCAGGTGCATTTCATGCCTAAAACTTCTGTGCAGCAAATGTGACACCGAGATCCATAAAAAACTGGCATTTCATGACAGAGAATGTTGGGTTGATGGATTTTATACTTCGTTAGGAAATAGATGTAGCATTGAAGAAAACAAAAGATGTGAAGTTGGTGAGATTTTCATTACCTTTTTCTTGCAAATTGTCCATTTCAATTTTTTTTTTCAAGTGAGGATATTAAATTTCTGTTTTATCATGATCTTATTTTTCTATCATTGTAAGTTAATCTTCTTAAATCTGCTTTCTTAATCTTTTCTAGTTCGAACACTACCAGTTTTCCCTCCTTCTCCTTGTCCTGAATGTCATCAAGGTCTTCAATTTTCAGCTCAATGCACAAGCAAAATAGTTACTATCATAACAACAAAAGGTTTGCTATACTAAGTGCATTTCACTATGATTGGTTTACTTAGATGTGTTGTATTGTAGCAATTTAGCACTGTTGGGTGATTGTGCAGGGTAAAGCAAAGGTTTAGAGGATGTTATGGTGATATATTGAATTTTGGGTTTTGAATTTAAAGATAAGTTTGTTGCACAATTAGCTGTAATGAAGAGATGAGATGTTTTTGTATTGTCAATGCTACTTCATTCTATTTAGTACTTCTGCCGATTTCCAATTTTTTAAATATCATGGTATGGAGCTGACTTCTTGGTGTTTTGCTTATTCTGTGAGGCTGAAGAAGACAGGCAATAGCATTTCTTAAAGCATTATGAAATGTCATATCACTTGGCCTACAAAATAAGCTTGAACAATCGATGATAGTCTAGCTTCACTGAAGATCCCTGACATTGGGTGAAACCATGGTTTAGTTGATGTTAAATGTATAGAAAAATCATGTTTTATTCAACCATAGTCTTTTTGTTGTATTTTTAACAGGGCGCTTCGAGTTTAACGAAACATATTTTCAATGCAATAATTGCTCTGGAAATATTTCTGGCAGTTCGCACTTTCTTATGATGATGTCAGGATACTGGCCAGGAAGCCCTCAAAACACAGAGACGTTTTATTCAACTGAACTATTACAATTTTGGGATACACTCAGTAATAACTCCCCTGGAACATCGTTGTCTTCATTTGTAAAAACTATTGAATCAACTTCTAAAGCTTCTGGTCGGGTATGGTTTTGCTTTACATAAAAACTGCATTTCATGCTCTATTTAGTATCAAATTCATTTGCACTATTTAGTGTTTTGCTACCTATCTATGGACAATAGTGTTTTGCTATTTTGCTATGGACTGTGTCTGTGTAAGTATCCAAAATGCGTTCTCCTAAGTTCAAAAAAGTTACAGCTAAAAACAAACCAAACAAATCAATTCAAATCACTAATCTTAACTTTAATACTTATAATAGCGGAGGCAGTATTTCATTGCCGAACCAGGAAACGCTATTTCAGTTTGTTGAAGCATGTGATATAAGATATTTCCACCACCTTGCTATCTCAGAAGCCCATAAAGACTTTGTCTTTGTTCATTGGGAAAATGAGAAGGGTGAAGCACCTAATCGGAATTGTGACGGAAAATTCGCATATTCCATGATTAAGCAGCTAAAGCTTGAAATTCATCACAACGTAGGTGAAAACAAATATCGCAAACTACTAGGAATAACATTTCATCTCTCAGGCCAAAAGAATGCGGTAGTGGTTTCAGCATACGCCGCTCATGAATGGATCGACTTTGAATTCCCAGTCATAAAAGAACTTATCAAACTGAAAGAGAAGGGTCTTACAAAAAACAATCTGATAAAGAAGTCAGAAAAGGAGAAATTTATCGCCAAATTAACAACAAACCCTCCGAAGAAAGGAAAGCTTGTCACCATTTTTTATGATGATGATCAAAGCCCAAAAGATGCCGGAAACAATGCTGATACAAAACAGGAGAACTCCGACTCAAATTCGGAGCACGCTTCCGCCAACAGATTGTTTATCTCTGACAGTGAATCTGAAATTTCGCAAGATTCTGACTCCAGCAGTGATGATGAGGGCTCCTTTTTCTTTGGTAGTCCTAAAGTATCGAAATTTCATTTAAACAAAATGATGACAGAAGTGAAAAATTAGGAAATGAGAATAAAATCTCAAACGAGAGAAAGTTGATCTCCACTGCAAAATTGATCAACTTACTGCAAAATTACTAGACCAAGAGCAAAACTTGAATTCCTTTTGATAAATTGGGTTATTCACCGTCAAATTCTCAAAATCTAAATAAAAAGTCCAATTACCTCGAAAGAATTTAGTCGCTGGCGCACCCCACCCCCACCACCCCACCCCAGAGCAAGTATCCAGAGATGACCAAGAACACGTCGTTGGCTCTGAAGAAGTCTCAGTTGACCCTGCAAGCCCTGTTCGAGAGAGACCAAGTCGCCCATGGTCGAATATCTGCAAAAATTACAACAGAGGTAGCTGTCAACGCAGTAACTGCAGATACATTCATAAAAAGTGGCTACATGCAAATTTTTCAACTCCCTTCTGGTTGCACCAAAGGCCAAGAATGTAATTTCTTGCATATTAAGCAACGAATGGTTCCTTACTTCCAACCACCAAAAGCAATTAATGAATTTCAACAGAAGCCGTTGTTAGAAAACTCAATTAATTCTTTTTAGAGAGCAGACTAGAATCAAAATTGCAAAAGTCCTGCAGCCGTTCATCAATCCTCCTGCTCCTCCCCAACAGCAACCTATCCAGCCGACCCTTTTTACAATATGATGCCGATCCAAAGATACAATTTCCAGCCACCCCAGCACAACTACGAGCCAGAAAATCCAGCAATAAATCAACAAGGACTGCACCCTTATCCGATGCCTCAGTGTTAGAAAAAAACAAATTTAAATGCATTTACGCTAATGCGGATTGTTTGAACAATAAACTAAACGAACTAGAAATCAGATTGAATGAATCTAAGATAGACCTATGTGCAATTACAGAAACTTTACCGAAAGTGAAATATAGTCAATATTCAGAAAATGTTTATGTTATCAAAGGTTATCAACTTTTTACAAATATTGGAAGATGCGAGTCAAGAGGTGTTGCATTGTATCTAAAAGAAGGTATTAAGGCACGGCAGTTGATTTATAATTGTCCATCCATTGAGTCAGTGTTCGTTGAAATATCAATAAATATTAATGAAAAGTTACTTTGTGGGGTCATTTATAGAAGCCCCTCACTCGATAATCATGAGCCTCTGCGAAATCTAATAAAACGTGTTACTAATGACGTGACTTACTCGAGAACTTTAATCGTCGGTGATTTCAACTACCCCGAGATTGACTGGGAGAGCCATTTAACAAGTACAGATGTAAATAGTCCAGCGTATGAATTCCTTGAGATAACTGACGATTGCCTTCTGACACAGCATGTTGTCAAAGAAACAAGGCACCGACATGGACAAAGATCGAATTGTCTTGATTTAATTTTTACTAATGATTCTTACTCTATACAGAAATTAGAGTATCAAGATCCCCTAGGACTGAGTGATCACTTGACGTTACAGATGGAATACCTAATTGAGATTATTTCAATCCAGAACCCAGCGTCTGATTCGAAGAGATACTCTTATGATCGAGGTGATTATATATCTTTGAAAAATGAATTGAGTAACATAGATTGGGACAAAGAATTCAACGGCATGTCCTTGGATAAAATGATGTCGCATTTAGAATCAAAACTACTTACTGCTGTAGACAGATATGTTCCAAAGTATAGCAACAACTCTAAAGAAAATAAAAAAATACAACCAGCCTGGATGAGCAAAGATATTCTCAAATCTTTGAAAAAAAAGCATAATGCCTACAAAAGATGGTCTCTGACTAAAAGAGGGAAAGACTATGAGAGATATAAACGTCATTGTGACAATGTTAAGTCAAAATTCGAAAAAGATAAGAGACTTCGAGAAAAACATTGCTATTACAATCAAATCAAATAGCAAAAGTACTGGAAATATGCTAATTCAAAATTAAAAACAAAATCAAGAGTACCCGACTTAAGGATTAACGAAGATCTTTACACTTCCTCAGAACAGGAAAAAGTAGATATCTTAAATAAATTTTTCACCTCAGTATTTACAAAAGAAAATTTGACAAACCTACCAATAGTATCGAACACCAACTGCAGTGCTATACTAGACAAAGTTGAAATTACTGAAAACTACATTTTACAAATGATTAAGTCTCTGAATGCATCAAAATCTCCTGGTCCAGACAACATACACCCAAGAGTGCTTAAAGAAAGTGCTGAAGAAATTGTCTATCCACTGTATATGATTTTTAAAAAAAGCCTTGAAACTGGGGTATTGCCTTGTTCATGGAAAAAAGCTAATGTCTCGCCCGTCTTCAAGAAAGGTAACAAACACGAGAAAGAAAACTATAGACCCATCAGTCTCACCTCAGTTGTATGTAGACTGTTGGAGACGATAATTAAAAACACCATTGTAAGTTATTTAGATGAGAATAGCCTTTTCTCATCAGAACAATTTGGTTTTCGTCGCAAGCGCTCTTGTGTATTACAACTAATAGAGTTTTGGAAGACGTAACTTCAATGCTAGATGAAGGAAATTGTGTTGATGCTGTTTATTTTGACTTCGAGGGCCTGTTTATATGGAGCCGAGTTACCCGGCTAGCCGAGTTGTACTCGGCAAGACGTGTTGAAAATTAAATCCTGTTTATATGGAGCCGAGTTTCCCAACTAGCCGAGTTACTTCTGGGCAGTGTTACACGAAGTATAACGATTTTCAAGCTATTTTCAATTTCATGGCTTTGGGGAGTTCGTCTTCATGCACATCAATCTCTCGTGGGCGAGTGGCGGCCATGATTGATTTAATGTCAAATGCTTCGCAGTAAACGCATGCGCATTTTGTTCGATTTTGTCCCGGCTAGCCGAGTAACTCGGCATTTTGCGTTTATATGAGAGACCCGGGTAACTCGGCATGCCGAGATCTCGCCTGTTTTGCCGGGATCCCGGCTAGCCGAGTTACTCGTCTCTCTCATATAAACAGACAGCCGGGATAACGTTAATTTTGTATACATGGCGGGTAACTCGGTCTGCCGAGTAACTCGGCTAGCCGGGTAACTCGGCTCCATATAAACAGGCCCTCCCATTGAAGCCATCAACTGTACAACTGTAGAACAATTCGAAAGGTTTTATGACAGAATCAATATTGCTAGTAGATATAATTTTAGTTGAAGTAGTTTAGTTGTAGTGTTTTATGTAACCAACAGGGTTTTATAGGTCTTTGACCTTCTATTTCCCTTAACATTTATATTATTATTATTATTATCTAGTTTTGCTTCTAGGTTGGAGCCATCAACGCTACTTCTTTTGGAAGAGCTTATAGAGAGTGGGCTTTCTGTCAAACAGCACTACGTGAAGAAAAAGGGAAAGACCGATTTTCGTGCCCTGTTTGTTCTAACTGTTGCCATTCTATTCATATTGATTGGGCATTGATCCTTTGAAAGAGTCTTCCGCTTGTTGAATAGAACTCAAGATGCAAAAGATGATGTTGCATTACCGAATTTGACGGCTTCAAGCAAGATGTCTTCTCGCCGTCATGACTTTTCCCCTCCCCGCCCTCCCTTTAATTGAGCGTTTGAAGTTATAAATTCTACTTTTGCATATTCTTCTTCCTTTTGCTTTCTGCCCTTCTACTCTCTGCTTCTTTTCTTCCCTTTTCCCGCGGCTCTTTCTCCGCGGTGACAGGTGCATTGGCCGGAAACTGTGTTTTCCCGTTTCAATCACCGACCTTAAAGGTGTAGTGGCACAGAGACCCTGGCAAGAGGCCCAACAGGGCAACCCATTCTCACGCCAGTTACATGCATATTGCAAGTAAGCATTTTTCAATCAGTTTCACGTATAGTGCATATATCTGGTGTTCACTGATTTTACCAAGAATTTACATGGAGTATTTCGGCATCGCCTCTTTCATTCCGTCTGTATCAGTGTAATGGCGTCCTTGAGATTCGTTGCTGTGGGAACATTGTGCTAGTTTTTCATCTCTAGTACAAAAACAGGATGGACGCCAGGGAAAAAAAGAAGAAGAAACCTGATAAAAAGACATTTGAAGATGCGATGCAAGATATTGATTCCTGGACAAAGTCACTGGAAACAACAAAGAAATCAAATTCTCGTACTGGCAGTAGTGACGAGCCTAGAAGTAAGAAACCTATTTTGGTGGAATTTAAAAAGGATATTCAAACTGGAAATTACAAATGGAAGAATCCAGGAAAAGTTTATAAACGACGTAAGATCCAAGTAAATGAGGCAGCTTCTGCAGGTAAATGCAAAATTATGTAGCTATAGTAGGTACCATCAATCGATCATTCTCTCTCCTTCAACTGCACCACAATAGGATTGAACAGAATAGCATAGAATAGGATAGAAGAGAATAAAGTAAAGTACGATAGAATAGAATAAGGAAATCGTGTTAAGGATCTTTGAAAGTCTGTGCCTAAAGGTTTGTTTTTTTTTAGGATTTCAGATTAGAATTGTTTAGGAGTTGTTTGGAAGCTGCTTTTGCTAGCAAAAATCCTCATCTGCCAGATAGTAGCCCCAGTTGCTTGTTTGATCTTAATTAATTTTAAGATTAGCAAGCTATTTCATGTTGTGGAATAGGTCAGCAAGAGAAAGGTCTTACACTTGCAGGTGTGTACCAGCAATTTACTTATACATCAACTTACTTATATATGTATATTTCTTGCTTTATAGATGTAAAGATGTGCAAAATAACAATTCGAACTCACAAACTCCCTCATATGAACCAGAGCAAGATGTTTTATTGAAAATGAAGCTGATGCCAACACATGTAAGCTTTTCTCATCTATTCTTTTTCTTCAAATCATAGGATCTCTAAACATTATTGCAGCAGAAGGGTTGCAGATGAATTTTATAGCGTTGTTTTACCCTTACTATAGCTGAAACATGGTGAAAAGGCTCCAGGAAGTTATTGAGGAACTGTGTCAACTGGAAACAGAATTCCCTGCAGTGAAAAAGGATAGTAATTGGGAGGCAAGAAAGCGAGCTCTGGATGAGAACTGGGCTTCAATAAGGCAGAGCCTTTTTCATGATTGTCTTGTGAGAAATTGTATCCCAGAAAGCGCAGCTGTTTGTGGAATTTGCCAAACAGAGAAAGCTAGCATCAGGTGCATTTCATGCCTAAAACTTCTGTGCAGCAAATGTGACACCGAGATCCATAAAAAACTGGCATTTCATGACAGAGAATGTTGGGTTGATGGATTTTATACTGTTAGGAAATAGATGTAGCATTGAAGAAAACAAAAGATGTGAAGTTGGTGAGATTTTCATTACCTTTTTCTTGCAAATTGTCCATTTCAATTTTTTTTTCAAGTGAGGATATTAAATTTCTGTTTTATCATGATCTTATTTTTCTATCATTGTAAGTTAATCTTCTTAAATCTGCTTTCTTAATCTTTTCTAGTTCGAACACTACCAGTTTTCCCTCCTTCTCCTTGTCCTGAATGTCATCAAGGTCTTCAATTTTCAGCTCAATGCACAAGCAAAATAGTTACTATCATAACAACAAAAGGTTTGCTATACTAAGTGCATTTCACTATGATTGGTTTACTTAGATGTGTTGTATTGTAGCAATTTAGCACTGTTGGGTGATTGTGCAGGGTAAAGCAAAGGTTTAGAGGATGTTATGGTGATATATTGAATTTTGGGTTTTGAATTTAAAGATAAGTTTGTTGCACAATTAGCTGTAATGAAGAGATGAGATGTTTTGTATTGTCAATGCTACTTCATTCTATTTAGTACTTCTGCCGATTTCCAATTTTTTAAATATCATGGTATGGAGCTGACTTCTTGGTGTTTTGCTTATTCTGTGAGGCTGAAGAAGACAGGCAATAGCATTTCTTAAAGCATTATGAAATGTCATATCACTTGGCCTACAAAATAAGCTTGAACAATCGATGATAGTCTAGCTTCACTGAAGATCCCTGACATTGGGTGAAACCATGGTTTAGTTGATGTTAAATGTATAGAAAAATCATGTTTTATTCAACCATAGTCTTTTTGTTGTATTTTTAACAGGGCGCTTCGAGTTTAACGAAACATATTTTCAATGCAATAATTGCTCTGGAAATATTTCTGGCAGTTCGCACTTTCTTATGATGATGTCAGGATACTGGCCAGGAAGCCCTCAAAACACAGAGACGTTTTATTCAACTGAACTATTACAATTTTGGGATACACTCAGTAATAACTCCCCTGGAACATCGTTGTCTTCATTTGTAAAAACTATTGAATCAACTTCTAAAGCTTCTGGTCGGGTATGGTTTTGCTTTACATAAAAACTGCATTTCATGCTCTATTTAGTATCAAATTCATTTGCACTATTTAGTGTTTTGCTACCTATCTAGTTTTGCTTCTAGGTTGGAGCCATCAACGCTACTTCTTTTGGAAGAGCTTATAGAGAGTGGGCTTTCTGTCAAACAGCACTACGTGAAGAAAAAGGGAAAGACCGATTTTCGTGCCCTGTTTGTTCTAACTGTTGCCATTCTATTAATATTGATGGACATAGAAAAACATATCGATTCAAAAAAGTTCCACAGTACCATGTGGTTTAGCTGTTTCTTTTTTCACTTTTGAAAGCCCTGTTAATTTATTTTAATTGCTGTGGAAATCCTTTTAATCGCTGTGTTTCTTGCAAAAATGCTGTTATATCATTCTTTTCAGTGGAACAGACGAACCGTTTTACCAAAATACATTTATCGTGAATGATGACGATGTACATATGCACATGAAAAAGATATATGAAAAAACGGGTAGCCAGGTAAATCAAGAATGCAAGACATTTACTAGATTAACTGCAATTTTGAACAAGAATTACCGTTTTGTCTGACAATCTTCAGAGTACGAGTGTCAGAAACTGACCGAAACGATTACAACCGAAAGCCAAAAGTACAAAGATGTTGATAGAAATATGAAATTCCACAAGTAACTTTTTAGGCTGTTGCATTTTGATCCACATCTGGGTATATACTCCTTTTCTTCAATTCTTTATGATGCCTCTTATGCTTGTCAGACGAAACAGTTTTGATTCTTTGTGAAGCTGAATTTGTCGATTTTGAAAACGCCAATACATATACGACTTAGAGACAATACAACATTTATCGATCTTTTTGTACTTTCAAGGACTACGCGGATGACAAATTATGTGGAGGATCTTATTGGCAGGCAGCGAGATCTCACTCAAAAAAAAGTTTCTCCTCACTGGATGAAACAGGATTAGTAGTAGCAGGCTGTCGTCACGTTATTGCATTGAATGCAGTGAACATGTTTGCAGGAGAACAATATGGTTATACGTTGTACTTGCATAATTTGCTCTTTAATACCAACCGCATGAAATTCTTATGGCTTGATATCATGTGCAAATACTGGCCATGGTTACAACGAGTAGCTGAAAAACTTCCCGAGGTTTCTCCTCTCCTTGGAACAAAAAAAGGCCTTGTCTGTCTTACATTCAAAAGTTCATTCTCTTGATTGCCAGGTAGTTTTCTCTGCACAGTTGCTTCTTTCTGGATGAGAATGATTCCATTTCTAGTGCTAAACCTTTAGCTGCCTTATTTCATACCGCAAGCGAAGAATACTAGCTCTTACGATATTACCTTATTTTAATGTCTTGCTGCTATCATTTTATAGTTGCTTTTGCTGTATTCTTGTTGGCTAAATTCGATTACTTTTCTTCTAAGTTTGCTCAGTTATATTGTTTTCACTATGTTTTATTAGCAATTGAATTGTTGTTATTCTTATTATTTCAACAATAATCTGGTCTTTCAGCGAGTTTAACGGAGCGTACTTACAGTATAGCAGTATCTGAGTGGGTTTAATGGGGTGTCTTTGCAATATAGAAGTTTCTGAGTGGAGGCACAGAAAGCGTGAAAAAGTAGATTGGTTTGCTTTTTTCATTAATCAGCAATATTATAAACTGAGAATCAAGTTAAGGCAAGCAATTTGCAAGCATGCATCATGGATCTATTGTTGGTATTGTAGGTTCCCATTGTTCTTGTGCGTACAGGGGAAGGGAGGGGGTATGAAACTGCTGTGGATGTGGTAGATGGCCTTTCCGTATCATTTCTTCGATTTCATGTGTTGTAGGAGCTGCTGGAGAGGTTCCAATGTCAAAACCAAAATGACCTGGCTTGGTTGTTTCACCAGGAGTGACTTCCTCTTGACTTGAGGGTGCTTCTAAAGATGCTCCAGACATCGATTCATCATGATCTGAGAGCTCTGGCGAAGCTGAAGCTGTGTGTTGAGGGCAGCTTGTTCTTTGTGTGCAGGGCCAGGCTATCATCTTTTCAGATGGAGGTCGCTTTTAACACCAACATCAAATAATGTAAGTGCACCTCTCATTGTTTCTTTATCCTTCTGCTCCTTTTCACGTCGTTTCTGAGCACCAGACTTGTGCTGGTAGGAAGACATATCTGCTTCGGTTTTCGCTTGTGCTGTTCTTTCTCTCTAGTACGTCTCCAAATCTAATCTAAGGCCATTGACGATTGTCACGCTTTTATGTCAAAAGCTTTTATGTCAAAAGCGGCTATTTTTGCCCAAAGGTTATTCCTTTTAAGGATCTATTTGGATATTCAATTTCGTCATCATTTATCAATCACTTTTCTTTACAAAAGTAAAGTGATTGATAATTTCATAATAACGTCATTTTGCGGCTATTTTTGCCCAAACGTTCTTCCTTTTAAGGATCTATTTGATATATTGAATAACGTCATCATTTATGAATCACTTTACAAAAGCAATTAAAACAACTATCGTATACCAAAGAAACCAAACAATGGGTCATTACAACGTAACAGCAAATAAATGCCGAGCATGACATCAAAATACGCATCGAATTACGGATTCTCATGATTTTAGATATGATGTAACTCAATGAAATGGTTTTTTGTCACAACACAAAGTTAATTTCAAAGGGAATAATTTAAGGCCCGTGATATCACTGCTAAGTGCAATAGACAAGAAGAAAGTTTTATTTTTCCGGGCCCGTCACGGGGCCTAGCTCCATGAAATCACTACAACATACAATGGAAAATCAAAGCTTGATCTTTACGGGCCCGGCTACCCCCCCGGCTACCCCCCCCTCTCGGCGGTCCTGATGAAACCTGCAACACAATGCATACGTACTTTTTGAGTTGACATCTTGTTTTTGTAGCAAGAATGAGATGGGCCGGGCACGTTGCGAGATACAACGATAACAGATGGACGGTTCATGTGATAATTTGGTCAGTTAATACCGGTAAATGACGCCCTGGGTAGGCCGCAGACGAGATGGCGAGATAATATCGTGCGTTATGAGACAATTCAATGGCAGAGGAGTGCGCAGGATGCAAGAAGGGGCGTTTTGGCAACTAGTTCACAGTTGACGGCAACAAATTTGCAGAGAGTTCCGGAAAGTTGGGCATATCCTAATCCTGCGATTAGTTGCCAACTAATTTCCAGTGGTCCTTAGCTCTCTCTCGAGCACCACCATTAACTGTATTTGCAGAAGAGTACCAAGAGAGAATACAAAGACAGCTGTTGTTTGGATTCTTAATTTTTGCAAAAACATTTCATATTCATTATAACTCAGACTAAGAAGCCTAAGGTAGTAGATTCCAAATTGCAAAGATCTTTAAAAATCAGAAATTCATTTAGTAGTAAGTAGTGTGCGAATGCAAATAAGTAAAATTCCTTTCCATTTAACAAATTAAATCGTTTTGCAAGAGTTCATTGAGCACAGAGTTGTGTAATTGAGTCAAATCGAGTGACCATTTTTGGCAGGTCAGAATTCAATATGTGGTTGGTACCCTTGGCTTCAATAACATCGTAACGATTCTATATCATTATGATCTTATTGAGACCAGGTTTTCCCTACAATTATCGCGCCAACATGAGAATTTATGGCCGCAAATTAACATGATAATCGTCAAGTCATCTGGGAGACATCATGGAGTTGTGATCACAAAATCCTGAAAATACGAATCAAACTTTCACGACTTCCATACGATTATTACTATCATTACATACTGCATATACATTACATTGCCAATGGTCTATGGTCCTTTACAATACGGTTACAGTATGTCACTAGACGTAGGAGATACACTCAAGATTAAAGAATGTAATCCAGCTCCAAAAGTGATTGGTACATTTTTGGGACAATGAATTTCATTGACCACTGCCCATAAAAAAGTACTTGGATAATTGCAGCACAAAGGCAATAATCCATTTGACGGCAGTAATTCTTGTATCAAGTATGACAAACTTCAAAACGTTCCATGAAATTACAGCTAAAGTAAACTGTTACAGCTACGAAGGAAGCATTCATTATAAAATAACTGCGTTATGAACGAACTAGAACGGATGAATGAGTTTAAATAGAAGGTAAAAAAAAATCACTGGACAATTATGAACAATTACAACTACAGCTTAGGTTTGAAGCCAAAGGCAACATATAAAGCGTAATGCTAGGAGCACACGAGAGCACTTTGCTGAAGCGTGTGCGGTCGACTTTTCGTAAAGAAGTTATATCATTCGTGGCAAAAAAGCAAAATATCCAACATGTTCGATATCTTTTGTCATTCGTGGCACCTTGCTTACTGTGTGCGATGGAAGAAGCTATTTGCTTACGATCTTGTAACATGCCGATTCGCTTCTTCGCCTAAAGACAACGCACAAATCGCTTGAGAAATGGCGTTTTCTCAAAGTCATTTTTCTAGAGTTTGACGGAAATTTGATTCGCTGAAGATGACGCTTCTATTTCTTAAGTATTCATAATTCTAAAATTTTAAAGTAATGTTACGAACTTGAGCAATTCAGCTTCACTTCATAAATCTCTGACTAATTTTGCCAAAGCTAAATAATAAAAACCATACATTTTCTACCACAACATGTATACTTCTGCATTATGGCGCAAAATCGACTCCACAAAATTTTCAACTTAACTAATCATCTTGATTTGACAGGTTTAGAAAAAGCCATTCACGATATTTTCTTGTACATCGTAAGGAAAAACTTTCTCTGGTCGTTTACAGTAAGCAAAGTGCAACAAATGACAAACAATTTCAAACATGTTGGACATTTTACTTTTTGCCACGAATGGCAAATTTCCTACGCAAAGTCCGCCGCACACGAGAGAACTTACTTAAGCAAAGTACCACGAAGTGCTCTCGTCTGCACTAACGTTACAATAACGTTAAGGCAAGAATCTAGGGTTTCGAAGGTAAGGCCTTCAACACAAATATTTTTCGGCCATTGACAACCAAACATTGAATATTGGAGCTGCTAACAGTTAGAGAGTCGGATGATGTTGGAATAGATTGAGATGTTGAGGCAAAGGAAGAAACAGAAGGGCAAGGAGGTTCTGACATGGAAGATGATGTTGTCTTAGAAGATACAGCCGGCTGAGGAAGTTTTGACGTGCTTTGGTTTTCTCCAGGAACAGCAACGTCTTGGTGGGAACAGAGGGTCTTCTTCCATGTACAAACTGATACATCGACGATGAGTCAGAAGAAGATAGAATCTGAAAAGAGGTCTGGCAAGATTCAGATGGTTTCGACATAGCACTTGAAACAGAAATTGTGGTTGCTGGCATTGAGTTGGAACTAGGGACGGAAGAATCGGTGACCACAGAATCGGTGATTGGAGAATCTGAGACATCGGTAACAGGTTCAGGATCAGTAGAGCTTGAGGGACGAGCACTTGCATGATCAATGTTAGGCTCAGGCATAGGCTCAGCTACAGCTTCATTCTCTTGTGTCTTTCGAGGATCTTTACAATCTTCACCTGAAAAATACTCGCATAAGATGTCTTATATAGTGCTTCAATAATCTGAATATACTTTAATTTCATTACTTGCACAATTTACTTCACGAAAAAACATTGGAATAATCTCTCACTCTGCAAAAAGGCTCAAAAGCTCAACTAGTGGTAAACTTTAGAAGTTGGCCTTTCGAACTCTAGGTCATCAATTTTGAACAGAACTCTTATGAAGGAGAGTAAACTATCGCATACAAAAACAGACTTTCTCGAAATTGCAACCAGACAGCAAAGCATCAATGATAATTAGCCCTTGAGAGTGTCCAATATTACCTTCCATAAATCTCTTCATTGCAGTGGTAAATTTGTCTTTTATGGCATTCAGAAGCTTGTCTCCTTTACCGCGTGTTGCATATGAATGAGAGAATACTCGTTTCCTGTTATTATTTCCCTCAACCTCGTGAAACAGAAACGTTACTGCTGTCCAACCCTTTTTTGTAGATAGCTGATCCATCTAAGATGAAGACAAATTACATAATTTGTTAGGTATAACATTATATTTAATGAGTACAAATATACGGACAGTCTACAATCAATTAAAAACCCTTAGAAGTTCTGTAAATGATCTCTTAAACTTCAGATATTTCAGAAACAGCAGACGTATTCATCATTTTTGGGTTCAGGCAATAAAATTTTTAATCATTGGTAAAAAGCGATTATTCAGATTTAATCAGAGATTTCGAGGCTAAAGCATAGTTTCCATCGTTATATTCACTTGTAGTATTCCCTCGTTTCACATATAGTGTACTGTTTCACAAATAATATGACCTTTTAGTTGAACTACCAAATTATCTTTGCTTCAAACGTTTTTGTTCCATAAACATTTGCAAGTTTAAACTTACAGAAACAGGCAACTACTCAAATATTTTTCCAACACAGAGTCCAACAATGTTGCATTTAATGGTACTTGGATGGTATTAAGCTGTGTTTACATCATCATACGATGAGTTATTCTCTCTATATGGAGATTAGCTGAAGAGTGCACAGCATGGGGCTGGCGTAACATTTACTTATATACAATTCTCATGACATGCAACCTTTGCAATGAATTCATAACTAATATACAGTGTTGTACAGCAAAGCGTGGACTTGGTACTACACCAATTGTATTTCTTAATTAAAAGTACACTTTATGTGGCTGTTAATTTTTGTTACAATATCAACATTTCCAGCTGCAAGGTGTGTTGGATTTCAAGGATTGCATTGAGTCCATGGAGTATAGACACATAGGAACATAGATAGTGATGGTTGATGACAAGCCAAGAGATACTGTTGAGTCACGGAAATCAAAGGACCACTTACCCTGTCAAACAATTTCTCTTTAATGTAAGAGTCTTTCATATTCTCAGCATGATCTGCAATTTTTTGCCAATTTTTTACTTTTTCTGGGAAAGGTTTGTCACATGATTTGCACTTTTTGGCACGTAGACCATTGCCAATATCACAGCTGCTACACAACTTCAAACCATCTCTCTAAAGATAATTATTTATTATATTGCAAGAACTAGACTTATTCTAAGTGATTATATTTATACTCAACATTATAAGGTGTTGCATGATACAACAAAACTCTCCATTGCATAGAATAAGAATACATACATACCTTTGTTCTTTTAGCCTGAGGGACTCCTAAATCTGAAATAATATAAGACCAATGGCATAAAAGTAAATAACTGCAAAATCACAGTCAGAAATCACACTCAATAGTGGCAAATTTTCAGCTATCTATCTAGTAGATAAAATACTTCTATAAAATATCAAGATTCCAAGTTTAATACAAAATGGCTCCACATGCCCTTCTGCAAGCCTTTGCTTTGCAAAAACTGCAATGGTTGAAGCTAACCAATAACTCCATGGTAGCAGTTTGTCAAACCACAATAACATCAAGGATTGTTGACTTACACAACAGTACCAATAGTTTTGTTAAAAGATTATTTGCTGGACACAGGACAATTAACCAAAATTTGGTCTTCAAAAGGGTGAATGTTACTGTTAGAGTAAAGGTTTAGGGATATGGTTAGTGTCAGGATTTCTGTTTTTACTTTGTGGGTAGTGTTTGGTGTGTTTCTCTGTGCTGATCACCTGCAAAACTCAAATCATGCATTGGGTATATAATGAAATGAATTTGGGTGCACATTTTTTTCTAAGATTTTGATGCAGTGTTATCTTCCTTCAATGCTCAATTCTGTATACTGTATTCTGTTTTCTTCTATGGATATTTCAATTTGGCACTTGAGTCTGAGAATTATTTATGCTTTAAGCTTACATCCCAGGGGGGTACATGTATTAGATGGACGGGGATGTGCCACCCACCTACTTATACTAGACCTACACAGAAACAGACCATATTTTATGACTAAAAATGATAAGTGAAATACATGGGTAAAAGACTTTCTTGGCCTTATCATTGCTTGAAATTGTACTACAAAATATCTTTGATGCAATTTTAACACTTTTCTGACCAAAATAAAATTTTATGCAACTGGGGTAATAATAATAAAAAGGGCATTTTTGGTCTGTTGTAGTCAGTATAAATTTATAATTTATAATTAATACCGGCCTGGCAATGTCTGGGTTTTTCGACCTTTTTTCTAAGACAAGTCTAAAAAATAAATTGCATACCTATATTTTCACCTAGTTCATTTCCAGTTTCAGTTGGTCGATCCATTATTAATAATCTATGAATCACGTTTAGTCTATATCTCAGGACGAAGAATTTCAAGAAACAGGGCGAAATCGCACTTCCCGCCAATTTGGACAAAATACATTCTTTCCTACTGATCCCCTGTGTTAAGAAACGTCACCATTCTAATGACACCCAGATATACACAGAATGCATAATTCTACAGAAAAATGGTTATATGTATAGTGTATGTAAGTATGGAGAGAGCATGTTGAACAGGGAGACCAGAACGCTCACTTAAAGGGCCCCTAAAGTCAAAAATTTTTCATTTCTGATTATGATGGGAATGGACCTCTTGAAAAGGAATCTGTTATTATTTCTTTGATATCTAGCACCGTTTTGCTTATATAAGCATTTGTATTTCGAAAATTGAATTGAATTGTTATTTTCGGAAAATCCTGAATTGACGTCACACTGCCAGTCGGCAATCGCCAAATCTTCGGACAAAATTTTCGGTTAGGCAGCGAAAACTGGACTTCACTTTGTCTTTGCAAAGATGGCGGATCGATCTGATCCGAGCAGCAGCGCCAGCAGTGATGAGGCCAGTTTTGTTTCCAGTGTGTACGTCGGGATGTCTGATTTGGATTCAGAGGCTCAATCTATGGATTCTCAAGGCTCTCCAGATATTATAGTTGAAAATGGCAATGTCTTACCGTACCAGTTTGAACCTCAATATCTGGTAGAGCAATTGGAAGAGTTGGACCTAGAGCTGGAGAATAGAGAAAGGGGAAACGAAAATGAAGACAGACTGCATGATTTATCTTGGTGAGCTTTCTTATCAATGACATATAAAATTCAATTAAAAAATACCAAACTTCTAAAGCTTTCAATTTCACATAGAATTAAAGCATTCATACCATTTTGGTTTTGCTGTATTTTGGCTTTGTAGAAGTTCACCATCATTGCTCAAGTGCTGAATGCACAGCCAAGAGCTCAGATATGGAATTCCTTGACCCAAAAGCAAGCGAGCCTTATGTCAATTTAAATTTACATGCAAAAATTATTATGTTACTAGCTTGTTGTCTGTACTTGTTATATTGGGTAGTTGAACACCATCATTGCTCTGACACATGAGCTCAGGTGTGGAATTCCTCAGCCAGTTATGGCTCAGATTTACTGTTCTGATGTCCCTGTCCTTGTATGTCAGCTGTTATCAGTATAATAAATATTATTAATCTAGATACATACAAAACAGATTAGTCAAATGTTCTCTGAAGGTCCTTGTTGCACTAACAGCATTATTCTAAAAAAGTTCAGAATGTGTCCCATTTATAACTAATTAATACACTTTGATTAATTGGATTAATGGAAGATGAAATTAATCACTCAGAAATAATTTATCATAAATTTTGTCTCAAAGGTGCACCTGTGGTCATTGCCAGATCATGCCAACGGCACATGAATGTATCTGCTGTGATGAAGTTGTGGAGGTGGCCAACAAGCTTGAGGAAGTTGCTGCAACCCATTCTGAAGAAAACCAGCCTTCCTGCATAACTGATACGGATGCTTTTCATGCTGTTTGTTTGAATAGATGGGTTCTTCAGACAGCATGGTTTCAGTATCGTACACAGTACCAGCAGCACTACAACGGTCCAGAGCACAAACAGAACAGGCATGTAGCCTATCGTCAACTTGCCAGATGGTGTTGGGGCTTTCTTGGCAGGGAGGTGAGAGTAGTGCTTCCTGCTTGTGCTGTTTGCTGTATTCGGGCAAATTTTCCTCCACCTGGAAATGAAGAAGAGTTTGGGCAGCATGAATTTGTTGGTTATCAAGATGTAAATTAGTTTGTAATATATGTATGTATATAGTAGTTTTCATCCTTATTTTTCATACATGACCAGGTTATAATTTTGCAAATTTTCACACAGAGGGTAACAAAATCATTAGATCAGTAAAGCATTTGCCAGGAAAAGAAAATGGTCAATAGCCTTCATTTTTAATCATTTGTGGCAAAGCTTGTTGCTTAAAATGGTGTTGATTTGAAATCGCAAATTCAATTAAAATTATTTTTTTTACAATATATCATGTAATAGCAAGCCCCATTTCTTCACTGTGATAATAGACAGATGATCTATTTAGGTCAGGAGAAATACTATTATTGTGATGTACTAATTAAGGGGATTCAATGCTTTCAAAGTCTGAAATATTTGAGGGCAGATGGGTTTTAGACCGAAAATTTGAGTCCTAATTACAAGAAACTTGATTCTAGTGCAAGTCCGACTGTACTCCTGGAATTGCTATGTTTTTAAAAATGTGGACATAATGTGGAGATACCATTACAGGCTTCTGAAAATGAAAAATGAAAATAGATAAACCAAATTATATATAGCCTGGTGGCTCTGCAGGAGAAATACACCATTACACCATGTAGAAAAAAGAATGTTCCAATTACGAAATTCCAGAAGCACTAGATAGGCTTTGCAACCTCAATTAGAAGTATAAAAGTAGATAGGGAAGCACTTACATGCGAGGTCTCCTCTGCAGCATGTCTGGCCCTTTTCTGTCCGAGCATTACTGGTCCACTTTAGCTGGAAGCGTTCAACTCCAACGAAGTCAGCCCAGGCCGACCGAAGTGGTTCCTCACGAGGGAACTCGAACAACGCTACTTTATGTGGCAAAGAAACACTGCCACAGTCTTCCACGAAACACTTTCTTGGCATTTCGCAGTTTGGTGTTCAAAAAAATAATAAAATAATATGATAAAGGAAAAAAAATCAAACAGTACGATTATTCTCACACTATAATTTGAGAGCAAAGCGAAAGCGTCTGACGACTAGTAGCAAGTACTCCCAAAAGACTGAAAACAGTATGCCACATGCGGTCTGTGCCTGTCTGTGCTTGTTTTCTCGGTTTCTGACCGATCAGGAATCGTCATGGCCGAGTTACGCGTTTTACTCACCGAAATGATAACAATAGACCCGTGTGACGTAACAATAGCCCCGTGTTACGTCACACGGGCTTTTTCCGAGAAAATTTCTCGGATTTTGCCCGCCGAGTCCAACTTTGAGCGCTTATAACAGGCAGAAGAAGCAATATTTCTTAAAAAAAACTTCAGGATGGCTTTCAGGGCGTTATCCACTATCGAAATCTTAAAAAAAAATTTTTGACTTTAGGGGCCCTTTAATTTTCCCACCAAAAAGTGTCCACGGAGTCTGGGGCGAGTGACGTAAAGTGTTGGACATCCTCACAGACAGACCGCGAAGCGCAGCAGCGAAGGATACATACATGCAGTAAGTTGACTAGAAAATAATTTCTAACAACCAAATAGTTTGTCTACGGAGACAATTCGGTATTCTAAGAAAGAAGAGGGTCTCATTGGAATGTATGGAGGGGAATTAGGTGTGGATTTCAAATTGAAGGCACTGTACCATGATTAAAAAATCACTTTGAACTTGTTGTATCATAGTCTTCTAGGCTTGCACTCAATCCCTTTGTGTAGCAAAGCAAGTATTCTCAAAATGGGCTAAGCACAGAAATTGACCGGCTTCATCTAGGGTCAAAATTAGCTTTGTGTCCAATCTTTATCCATTACTTAGAGATTTTTGGGAACTGGTCTCCTCGTGGAACTCCTTCCACTTTCCTTTTGAAAGCGAAAGCTCACTCATCCTGAATAAGTACCTAGCTGAAGAAGCTTTATCACTTTGGTTTGATCGTTGTAGATAGTTAGGTTGTTTTTTTAGGTGTCGCCTTCCTTGGGACACTTTACATCCGCATAGTATGCAGTTTATGGTAGTACTTAACAGAATTTTTTAATGCAGCTGGTTTGTTATGTGAAATTTAAATAAATATCAACATAAAACAATATAAACTAAAAGTTATTTAAAACAACAAACATAATACATAACAGAATGCAAAATCCGCCGTTATCTAATGGCGAATTTTCCATTATGTTATATAATGTAATAAATGATACATAACAGAATGCAAAATCCGCCGTTATCTAATGGCGAATTTTCCATTATGTTATATAATATAATAAATGATACATAACAGAATGTAAAACATGCTGTAATCTGTAATATAAAGCATCGCCCCCCTTTGATCTCATTATTGCTCCGACCCCCCTTCCCCAGAGCCCCCTTTCGTCTATTGCATTGAAATACATGTCGCACTGTGTGCACTGTTACGTACATAACAGAATGGAAACTAATGGCATATTAGGCCTTTTGTTATGTACAATAATAAACTATACATAACAGAATGCAAAATCCGCCGTTATCTTTTATGTTTTTGTTATGTATTGTAATACACTATACATAACAGAATGCAAAATCCGCTGTTATCTAATGGGGTATTTAGCCTTTTGTTATGTCCTGTAATACACTATACATAACCAGTGGCGTAGCCGACGGTGGTTACCTTTAGGGCATATCACTTAGGGCCCCCGCAGATTAGAGACTCCAAGGGGCCCCCAACCTTAAAATTTGGTCGGTGTGAAATGATCTTTCTTGATGAAATACACGTGTTTTCTTATGCGACAAACTGTTTAAAATGAGTAAGTCATTGATATTGCAAAGTTGATGCTTTAGAGCAGGGTTAGTTTATCATTATCTGAAGTTTTTATAAGCTGACCATCCGCTATTACCTGTTGTCTTATCTATAGGTATTTGTTTTTTATGTAATTTTATAGTGTTTGACAGAATGAAATCTGACAGAAGAAAATTGACATGTTGGTACTAAGTGCAACAGAAATACAAACGTCCAAAAAGCTTTACGATATACTTTCAACTTCCTAGTTCCTAATTAGAGATCGGAACAAGGGGCCCCCGTGCCACAACGTCACTAAGGGCCCTATAGATCTCCGCTACGCCACTGTACATAACAGAATGCAAAATCCGCTGTTATCTAATGGCGTATTAGACCTTTAGTTATGTACTGTAATACACTATACATAACAGAATGCAAAATCCGCCGTTATCTTTTGGCGCATTTAACCTTTTGTTATGTACTGTAATACACTATACATAACAGAATGCAAAATCCGCCGTTATCTAATGGCGTATTCAACCTTTTGTTATGTACTGTAATACACTATACATAACAGAATGCAAAATCCGCTGTTATCTAATGGCGTATTTAACCTTTTGTTATGTATTGTAATACACTATACATAACAGAATGCAAAATCCGCCGTTATCTAATGGCGTATTTAACCTTTTGTTATGTATTGTAATACACTATACATAACAGAATGCAAAATCCGCCGTTATCTAATGGCGTATTTAACCTTTGTTATGTATTGTAATACACTATACATAACAGAATGCAAAATCCGCCGTTATCTAATGGCGTATTTAACCTTTTGTTATGTATTGTAATACACTATACATAACAGAATGCAAAATCCGCCGTTATCTAATGGCGTATTAGACCTTTAGTTATGTACTGTAATACACTATACATAACAGAATGCAAAATCCGCCGTTATCTTTTGGCACATTTAACCTTTTGTTATGTACTGTAATACACTAGATATACATAACAGAATGCAAAATCCGCCGTTATCTAATGGCGTATTCAACCTTTTGTTATGTACTGTAATACACTATACATAACAGAATGCAAAATCCGCTGTTATCTAATGGCGTATTTAACCTTTTGTTATGTATTGTAATACACTATACATAACAGAATGCAAAATCCGCCGTTATCTAATGGCGTATTTAACCTTTTGTTATGTATTGTAATACACTATACATAACAGAATGCAAAATCCGCTGTTATCTAATGGCGTATTTAGCCTTTTGTTTTATATTGTAACTAGCCCTGGTACCCGTCGATGCCGGGTTGAATTTTTCAACTTTTCTTTAATAAAGTGGAGACTTTTCTGAGATACAATTCATTCACATGTTTAATTTGACGTATTAATCGTTTCTTGTATCAATCGACTTTTGTTTAGCCGAATCGTACAACTATAAGCATCATGTTTATTAATTTGACGTCAACATGGCTTCAAGAAATCGGAATCCCGTCGCTTTTATTTCCATTCTACTACCTATTTACCTGTTATTGAATTCTTTTAATTCATAACGTTTTTGAAATTTTTTTTCGCCGAGGACACTCTCCGGAAAATGCGCATTACAAAGATACCTTTGGTTTTTCAGTCCGTGGAGTGGTTCTTGAGTTATAAGCGAACATATATACATACATACATACACTAGCCCTGGTACCCGTCGATGCCGGGTTGTATTTTTTGAACTTTTCTTTAACAAAGTGGAGACGTTTCTGAATTACCATTCATTCACATGTTTAATTTGACGTATTGATCGTTTTAACGACTCATTCCCTTTCGTGTGGCGAAAGTGGATTGAAAATTGCTGCCTCGTTTCCATTATTCTGTTCGGCTAAAGATGTGGCGACCCCCCGACAGAAATCTCTCTCATCTCACTTTTTGCTGTGTTAAGCGACTCGACAAAGCTGTGAAATATTTGAAATAAATTCATATGAAAATGCTTATTAATATTAACCTGTCGGTTTTAAGATATATCAAATATATATACAGCTCATCGTTGTTTGCTATTGTTGAAAGAAACCATCAAAGCATGTAAACTTTGAGTCAGGACGTCAGGTCAGACTTGCTTTTGAATATTTTGAACAAACTGCTGGATGACACCGAAAACAGAAAAATAAGACAACAAACTATCGGTTTGCAATTCTTTCTTCTTAACATGATTTTAACATGTACCAACTAACAGTTTGGTAATCGGATTGATTAGGGCGACTTCTAACAAACAAACCAAAAAGTCTACTTCAAGATGATTTATCTACTATCTAGTCTTCAAAACTTCCATGTCCAGAGAATCAGATTCAGATTCACTTTCGCAATCAGATTCATATTCAAAATATTATTGCGCAATACTTTGTTTTATGACTCTCTGCTGCTACAATTAACAGAAAAAACTTTCAAAGTCCTATTACAACTGTTTTTGACAACATACCTACCTGTTTTTGACATCATTTATTTTCTTTCCTTTGTAAATTTTTCTAAAAAACGATTTTGAGATTTTGCTGGTCCCACGCAACAAACACTTCAAAGTTACCCCCCGTCTTTGAAGGTGGAATGTAAGTCTTGAAAAGTCTATTACAACAATCTACACCATAAGGCGTCCCTAATGCATTAGTGCAGGTATCTATAGTGCATTCGGTCTTTGCTTAAAAACGATGTTTATGTCATGTAGTACTTAGGCCTATGCCACGCAACTAACACTTCAAAGTTACCCCCCGTCTTTGAAGGTGGGATGTAAGTCTTGAAAAGTCTATTACAACAATTTACACCATAAGGCGTCCCTAATGCATTACTGCAGGTATCTATAGTGCATTCGGTCTTTGCTAAAAAACGATGTTTATGTCATGTAGTACTTAGGCCTTTGCCACGCAACTAACACTTCAAAGTTACCCCCCGTCTTTGAAGATGGGATGTAAGTCTTGAAAAGTCTATTACAAGAATTTACACCATAAGGCGTCCCTAATGCATCAGTGCAGGTATCTATAGTGCATTCGGTCTTTGCTAAAAAACGATGTTTATGTCATGTAGTACTTAGGCCTTTGCCACGCAACTAACACTTCAAAGTTACCCCCCGTCTTTGAAGATGGGATGTAAGTCTTGAAAAGTCTATTACAAGAATTTACACCATAAGGCGTCCCTAATGCATCAGTGCAGGTATCTATAGTGCATTCGGTCTTTGCTAAAAAACGATGTTTATGTCATGTAGTACTTAGGCCTATTCCCCGCTGATTTGAAATGATTTAGGACACCTAACCACTGTCTAGCCACTATTTAATTTTTTAGACCCACAGAGAGAGGTTGCAGGAAAATTGGGCATTTTCTGCATTAATTAACCTTTTACTGTCAGGTGATTGGCCATTGGAAAACCTGGTTTCCTGCCACAGGACGCGGAGCGTTCCCGCAAACCACACACTACCACGTATAGATTGAAAAATTACGAGCTTCCTCGCAGGTCCGGTTAAATTCATACCTTCCGTTCTGACCTTTGCAATAAATAGAAAAGAAACTACTTTTCTTATTTCCCGATGATGGAAGAAGGATCTCTCCCGAAACGTTGCCCTACTACTAAATATCAAAGGCTTGTATGATAAGTGGTGCCATGGGGAGCTAACCTTCCCGTACTCTAGCGAAAGTTCAGAAGGCTGCAAGTTAAAAAAAGGAAGAACATGAGAGTTTCTGGTGATTTTTCAAGGATTTTCTGCCGCTTAATAGATGATTGCAGGTGAATTGGACATTTCTGAGTGGTTTTGGGTGCTTTTTATGAAGTTGTGGTTCGTTTTGACTGCTTTTGGCTGGTTTTGGGCAATTTTGGGTTGTTTCGCGTTTTTAGCAAATACGTTTTCACGTTTTCAGGGGTCAAATGACGTCAAAGGACTGTAGGAGACTGTTATTCATTTTGGAATTTTACTCATAATCTTTCCATTTTCAAGAAAAGTTCTTGCTTTCATTATTTCCACGAATCGCCACGCTAAACTTTGTGATTAACTGTATCTATGCATAATGATAATTTTGACGGTGATGATAACTACGATGATGATAATGATGATGATGATGATATTCTTTTTTTGTCCAGAGTTTAATACCCTTTCAACAATACTCTTATGTGTTTACCATTACAATTTAACTAGCTTTTTACCTTGACACCTTTTTACAGCTTTTTACCTGGATCTTGTCTTTCCAAGGCTAATCATGTCTAATACGGTGTTTGAAGTGTTTGTTGCGTGGAATAGGCCTAAGTACAACATGACATAAACATCGTTTTTTAGCAAAGACCGAATGCACTATAGATACCTCCACTGATACATTAGGGACGCCTTATGGTGTAGATTGTTGTAATAGACTTTTCAAGACTTACATCCCACCTTCAAAGACGCGGGGTAACTTTGAAGTGTTAGTTGTGTGGAATAGGCCTAAGTACTACATGACATAAACATCGTTTTTTAGCAAAGACCGAATGCACTATAGATACCTGCACTGATGCATTCGGGACGCCTTATGGTGTAGATTGTTGTAATAGACTTTTCAAGACTTACATCCCACCTTCACAGACGGGGGGTAACTTTGAAGTGTTAGTTGTGTGGAATAGGCCTAAATACTACATGACATAAACATCGTTTTTTAGCAAAGACCGAATGCACTATAGATACCTGCACTGATGCATTAGGGACGCCTTATGGTGTAGATTGTTGTAATAGACTTTTCAAGACTTACATCCCACCTTTAAAGACGGGGGGTAACTTTGAAGTGTTAGTTGCGTGGCATAGGCCAAAGTACTACATGACATAAACATCGTTTTTTAGCAAAGACCGAATGCACTATAGATACCTGCACTAATGCATTAGGGACGCCTTATGGTGTAGATTGTTGTAATAGACTTTTCAAGACTTACATCCCACCTTCAAAGACGGGGGGTAACTTTGAAGTGTTTGTTGCGTGGGACCAGCAAAATCTCAAAATCGTTTTTTAGAAAAATTTACAAAGGAAAGAAAATAAATGATGTCAAAAACAGGTAGGTATGTTGTCAAAAACAGTTGTAATAGGACTTTGAAAGTTTTTTCTGCTAATTGTAGCAGCAGAGAGTCATAAAACAAAGTATTGCGCAATAATATTTTGAATGTGAATCTGATTGCGAAAGTGAATCTGAATCTGATTCTCTGGACATGGAAGTGTCTTCAAATGGCGGTGTGAAAACTCGCCAGTTGACCTTTCAAATTTGATTCAGCTTTACTGTAAAATGTGTATACCTTTGATTCGTTAATATATATTTTGGTGAAGTAACATAAAATTATAAATAGTCTAGATGCACACTCATAAAATTTTAGAGTAGTGAACTGTACCGCTTTTGGCGTGGAAAGCCGGAAAACCCATCAACTCAAAATTGAGAAAATCAGATTCAGATAAATTTCAAATATAAGTGCACAACTCAGACAAAACATAAGAACGCTGAATCAAATTCCACTTGATGCAAGCAGAAATATTTATAAATGTTCTGTATCACACAAATAATAATTGAAGTTCAAAATATTTACGTACAGTTCAGTTGTTTGCCGGTTTAAATAAGTTCTTCGGCCTGTGTTGTGCTTGCCGTGAATAAATCCAAAAAAGTCGGAACAAAAACAGAAGAAAAATTTCTCTTTTTCACACCCAATGTGAGCAGCGTAGAGTCCATTTACAAAGCAATTTTAACAGAGTTGAATGCAACAAGACCTTCCTGAAGTCTCCCAACAAGAAGATTCAGTAACCAAATTTGTTACTTTCTGCGAAGCTGTAGTGATGTTTTCCCTCCATTGCCGACAAAAGTTCTTGTGTAATCCTGGGGGGTCACATTTTCAGAAAAATAAACGGCAAATGCCTCTTTGCGGGTTGAAATCGCTAAATCAACCAATCAGAATGCTTATTATCGAAATGCTGCTCTCTGATTGGTGCACCAATTTTTTGGTGCGGGCTGCAACTTTCATACCACTTTCAGATGAAAAAATAGCAACGCTGTAGCAATGTCCGAAGGACGCTGATCATTATGATAATAATGATGAAGATAATGTTAATAATGACGAAGATGACGAAGAAGAAGACAACGATGATGAGAATGATGATTATGTTGGTGATGATGATGATGATGATTATGATGATGATGATTATTATGATGATGATGATGATGATGATAATGATGATGATGATGATGATGATGATGATGATGACTTTGAAGAGGATGATAATGACCATAATGATCATGCTAGAGACGATCATGATGATGATTATGATGCTCGACGACGACGACAACGATGATGATGATCACGTTGAAGACGAAAATGATGATCACCGTCTTCAACATGATGATCATGTTGAAGACAATGATTGGTGATTGTGATGATGATGGTGATGATGATAATGATCCATTATGATGATGATGCGATTGTTGACAATGTGATCAGATGAATATTTCCTGGAACAATCCCAAAACTTTGAATCGAAAATAGAAAACCTCTAGTAACGTATATGTACTAATAAATTTGAGCTCATAGGTTAAACTGTGTAACAAATAACTCCCTTCAGTGCACCGAAACCTGTAATCTTCGCTACAAATGATGAATTTAATTCTAGAATCTCCAAAAGCTATCATAACAATTCGCATACTACCAGATGACTATATTCGATAATTAATAGCACTTTGAAGAATTGATTGCCAACTTAGAACCATTTATTTTCAGATCATTTTTGAAGCCGCAAACTGTTTTGAAAAAATTTCTTCTGTCTAACTTGGCAACAATTTCTACTGCGCCACAATCTCCTCTTCTTTTCACACGAAAATATCTTACATGTAATAGGACTTCTAGAAACCTCTGAGAATAACAACCCAATCAAAAATTGTATGAAAATATTTAAAATAAAAAATAAAATCAAACTAGATTTGAGCAACTTTTTGCAATATTGTAGTCAAACTTTTTTTTGAAGACCGACTGAGCCGGCTTTTTTGCGAGAAAATCTTGGTGTCAAATTTTTAGTTTCCTGCATCTTGGATCGAACTGGCAACCTTTAGCACAAGAAACAAGCGCATTATTCCATTGCGCTACAATAACAGTTAATACTAATTGATGTTTTTGGCAAGCAATTGCATTTTGCTAATTATGCCCACTAACGACAACACTTAACGGCGATTTCAAAGTTTAATTCCTGTTATTTGTCGTTTATCTTTTGTTACGCGGTTTGGCACGAAAAAGCGTCTATATGCCTATGTACCTATCTATTTTCTATGCGTACATGCGTTCCACGACACCCTCTTAATATGTCCTTCGGACATAAAAAGGAAACAAGTCCCTGACTGTAGCGAACAACAACAACATCAATTCAATTCAATGTGAGCGAAAGTTAGGGACTTGGGAAGCAAGTCTAGACTTGTCTCACTTGTGGAGTGAGTCTAGACTTATTACACGAGTCGTACTATTCGAAAACAACAACCAACTTATAAATTGAAAAAGGAAAGACCACTTAACTGGCTGCTGCGTGTAGAAATCTTTCTTGCGGCGAAGAGATAAATATAAAAACCAAGCAGGAACACCGCGACGCAGAAAACAAAAGATAGACTATGGTTTGCAATTAAAATATTTTTTAAAAAATATTTTAATTGCAAACCATAGTCTATCTTTTGTTTTCTGCGTCGCGGTGTTCCTGCTTGGTTTTTATAACCAACTTTTACCCGAACAACCACAACAACAGGTTGCTGTTTGCTTCATATTCCACTCTGAGGAAACAGCTGTATGTTGTTGTTGTTGTTAGAAGCTGTTTCCGAAAGAGTGGGAGGAAGGTAATAAGTCTAGAGTGAGTCTAAGTTAAGCCCGCGTTCCTTCAGACAGAATAACGTCTTCTGGTGGGTGTGATAGAATTTTGCAACTCTCTTCGAGACAGCAATTTATGCCTACAAAGACACTTTTATTCGTCATCCATTCTTTGCTAAATTAAAACGGGTAAGATTATTATTTTATTTGCTTTTGCTGATTTCATATAACTTCGTTGTCTTACGGAAGATACTTGGCTTTAGAAAACAATTTCCCTGAACTTCTGCATTTAGGCCAGATAGGTTGTGTCGGCGGCCCTTAGCAACGCGTTTGTTTACAGCCTCGCTTTGGCGCGAAGGGGAAAGGAAAAGGGGAAAATCAAACGTGATACTGTGGCTGCAACATTACTGTCTGAAGTTTGTTCCCATATCTAGTTATTTCAAGAAAATGTCTTATGAATACTTTGATTCGATTAATGGAGAGGATTTGCAGAGGTACAGGCAAAAAATTTCGGCCATTGGCATGGAAGAATGCCCCTTTAGGTTGCCGGCAAGTTGTTGGAAAAATGATCCACTGACTTGGCCTCCGATGTCGTATCCAGATATTTATCACTACCTCATTGATTCACCAGGTAAGATTTTCTTTATTAACCTTGACAAAATGACTTTAAAGTGACTTCTCATTTATCCAGGCTTAAAAAGAGCTCTTAATCTAAACTAATACATTTCTTTTACCTCCCATTAGGAGTCCATTTCACGAGGCATACAATGAAGAACTTTCGCTCTCTTGAAGCTCACAACTACTTTGTGAGTGGTTGGGTGCAACCGATACAGTCTCACAAGCCCCAAGATTCAAGTCATATGATTTTAAAAGCAGAAGTAAAACCGTCATGGCGTGTCACCGAAGAGAATCACACAGCATGGGTCGCTGTCAGAGAGGATGGATCAATTTCAACTGCTCATTGTACTTGTAAAGCTGGGTAAGAAAAACATGTTTTTAATACTCCAAGAACCCACTATCAAGAAGCAACAGAAGATGCAGGGCTCTAAACATTTAACAAAACAATTCTTAAAAAATGTTCCTTCTCTTTCTACAGGCTGGGTGAATCATGCTCCCATGTTGCAGCTATAATGTTCAAGGTCGAGGCTGGAGTTCGCCTTGGATTCACAAAACTGGCATGCACCAGTGAGGCATGCAAATGGAACAACTATTTTGTCAAAGATGTAGAGACCAGTACCATTGGTAATATTGAATTCTATTCAGAGGCTGCCAAGAACAACATTTCAAAGGCTATAAATCCTCGTCAGGTAGTACCAGAGCCTGCCAGCTCTGCAGAGAAATCAATTTTCCTGAATAAAATTAGGGAGACCAATGCAAAAGCTGTTTGCCTGAGCACTTTTGCTGGCTTTGCTGAAAAATTTTATTGGAAGGGACTGGTATCAGAAGATGTGGGATTTCCCCAGCCTCTTGCAACTTTCTTTAAAGAGAACCAAAAAAATGCAATAAGCAACTTTACTGCAACTGATGAACAAATAGCTGCACTAGAAGAGGCAACAATGAAGCAGTCAGAAACAATGCTTTGGCATGAACAAAGAGCTGGACGAATTACAGCTTCAAAAGCTCATCAAGTGATGCACACAAATTTGGAAAACCCTTCCAAATCATTGATAAAATCAATTTCCAATCCAACCTTCAAGCAACTAAATGTCCCTGCAATCCTTTGGGGGAAAGAACATGAAGATGATGCCCTAGAAACTTATAAGACAATTATTACAAGAGAAGGTAACGAAAATATCATATTTCCAAGTGGAAGCATTATCAAAGGGGATGAAATTCAGCAACTACATGTAGATCCAGTTGTGTCAAGGGCAGGATTGAGAATTTCACAGGAGGAACCATGGCTAGGTGTCTCTCCTGATGGGTACATCTCTTGTACTTGTTGTGGCCAAGGGGTCATTGAGGTTAAATGCCCATACAAGTGGGTAAATCAAAGTGCAACCCTTGAGCAGCTCCTAGAGAGCAAAGATTGTCATTTGGACAGAACTGGCAGTTTAAAAAAGTCGCATCAGTACTATGCCCAAGTTCAGCTGCAAATGTATGTTTGCAAAGTAAATTATTGCCATTTTATAACATGGAGTCCTACTCACTGTGTCATAAAATGGTACTGCTAAATGACAATTTCATTGAGACCATGAAGACAAAGATCTTTGCCTTTTGGAATTGTCACATCCTACCTGTGCTGAAATCTGATGGTGCCTTGATATTAGAAGAAGACAATGGAAATGAATCAGTTTATTGTAAATGTCAAGATGATAAGCCTGATGAACCCATGGTTGGATGTGATAATGCAAACTGTAAGTTCAAATGGTTCCATTACAGTTGTGTTGGGTTGAAGACCAAACCAAGAAAAGCAGAATGGTATTGTAGTGCAAAATGTCGCAAGAATGCTCAAACAAGCAAACAATGAACATATCCGAAAAGACGCATGTCATATGATTATCAGTTTGCACATTTACTACAGTTTTACATTGTTAAAACATTAATACATTTTACTGTATACATGTTAGGTAAAGGTTATTCTTGTTATTTCTCATTGTAGACAACACTACCTTCCATATTAACTAATGCAGCACAAACATTAACAATTTTATCAATAACTGCAACCTTTGTGTTTCCTAAAGCTTCATCACGCAAAGATTTGATGAAACGAAGGGGCATGGGACCATCTAAAATGTGGTATCTGTTCTTCAAAATTCCAATTATTCTTTCAATATGTATGCGAATGTTTGAAATAGTCCTTGATTTCTCCACCTCTTTTGCAGGCATTTGACTTCTGCCCTTCATGAACTCTGGTGTGATCAATTCTGCATTTACCCTCACAGCAAAGTCATCATATAGGGTAAAACCTCTGTCAGCCAGAATCTGGTCCCCTGGTAAAAAATGCTTGTATGTCATAAAATCTGATTCCCGGACAATTTCAACATCTGAGGCACGGCCACCCCATGCTGGGCTTATATAGGAAATACTTCCAGCAGGGTGACAGGCAATGAAAAACTTGACAGTTGTGGACTTTTTATAATTTGAATAAGTCTGTGCTCTTGGCTTATGCAGTGTTGGATTTTCAATTCTGATCTCAAAGCAATCAACAATGCATGTAAGTCGAGGGAACTTGGCTTTGAAATGCGGAGGTACAGTTCTGAACATCACTTCTCGATCGGGCCAATGTACAAGAAAGCCAATCTTTGCATATAGAATATTAAGCCACTTTGCAAACATTTCAACAAATGTTGACCTAGCGATTCCAAGAATATGAACTAAAAGGTCGACTGTTGGATTCTGGCGAAGTTTGACAAGAGTCACAAATAATTGGTCTTTGACCAATAGCTTTCCCTGCAGTTCAAATGAATAAGGCACTGCTGGTTTAAGGTACTCATATAGAGCTTCAAAGGTTTTCCAGCTGAGACCTGTAAGCTGCTTGCATTTTGCTTCATTGCCTGTAACACTATCAGCTTTTAATGATTTGCCTAAATGATTATTTTTCAAATCATCGACAACTTTTTGGCACTCAGCCTTCTCTTTTTCATTCTTTTTCTCCAAGGCTGCAAACTTTTCCTTCCATTCACGCAGTTCTTGTTCACATGCAAGTTTTTCTTCAAGCAAAGAGCCCATTTCCATTTGAACATTGTGGCTCTCGTATTGGCTTTCATCGTGAAGATCATCAACCAGTTGAGGTGCATCTTTTGCTGCGTCAGAAGAATTGCATGCTGTTAGGCTTTTTCTTGGTTTTGTGACAAGTTTATTTGCCATTTTCACTGACTCCCTCTTCTTTTTCCTTTCATATCTTGAAATTGTTGCCTGGTTTTGATTTGAAGGCATTAAAACACTTTTTTGTGGAAATATTGACGGCACATAATCTGGATGGTCTGGATCGTTTACCTTTTTACCTGAAAAATAAGGAAAAACAATAATTTAGTTGGGCTGTTTAAAATTATGAAGAGGTATAATGTCTACTTTCACAGGTGAGAGAGGCTGCTGCTTGCTGCTGTACAGTAAACAGAGTTTTGCTCTTTTTCTTCCATGCCTTGATTGATTTCATTTGACTGTATTATTTGAGTCTGATTGTAAACAACATAAAATTTTGAGATTATGAAGAATTAAATGTTTGACAAATTGTATTAACAAACCTTCAATGAAATGTTTGGAACAAACATAATGATAGTCTGACTTCGGTTGCCACAATTTGCCGTTTACGTCTTCTCTTCGCACTGCCTGAATCCAAAGTGTTCGCCGTTGAGGTTCTGTAGCTTCACTAGGTATCAAGTAAAAACTTAATTCGGGATTTTTCTTCTTATTAACGCAGCAATTCGTGACACAACAACTTTTTGGCATCTTATTTCACTTACTTAAACCACAATAAACTCTGAACAGAACGCTTCAGCAGGGAACAATGGAAATGACGTCATTTTTAACAAAGTCGCAATTTCTGGAATATCCACACGGGGAACCCCAAAATTTTTTTACACATAACAGGGTTTTCTGGGGCGTAGATTTCGAAAATGACATCTAAAATATCCCCCGGAATATGTAAATAGACATTCCTGGTATTTTCATCCCGATCGGGAGGAAAATTTGCAGAAAAATTTTTCTGTTTTCATCCCGATCGGGCTTCTTTCATCCCGATCGAGCTACTTTCCTCCCGATCGGGTTTATATCCCTAGCTGACGTAATTCTAAGTAAACAATCTTTATTACACGTAATTAAGTATGAAAACACGCGTGTGTTAATTTCATTCTGTGTCAATTTTATTACGCGTATTTTCTTTGCTTTATGTTCTCATGTTCTAGTAAGAAACACAATTTTGAGTATGAAAAACGTGGCTGGCGTTGCTTGCCTTGGCCTCGACAATCAGTTCGTATTTCTACTCTGAGATTTCCCTGAAAAAGTGTAATGTATTTGATAACAGCACCTTTTTTGAAAGAATTTCTTAACGATACCTCCAATAGATTTTGAGAAGTAACCACTTTCTGGGGGTACAATTAACAAAATTAACATTATTTAAGAAAGGACTCCGCGTGCAATTTATTTTGTAAGTAACTAAAGGATACCAATCAGTTAACCTAACAAACTGTAATAGAGCAGTTAATAAAATTTTGACATTAAACCGTTTATAACTTTAAAATAGTACTTTGTCTATGTCTTCTGCTGGCAACTTTTCTTGGGAAATGTTTTTGACCCTCAAGAAATCTTTTTCATTTTTGCGCAACTTGTATGCACGTCAGTTCAAATCCACCACCAGGCCTGTCTTTACCATAAGGTACCGCTAACCGCTGAAACTTTTGACGGGACGGGGGTCTGATGGTGGGAGCGGCTTTCCCAGTGTACATGCACATTATTTTATCTACAAATCCGTTCGAAAAGAGGCAGCTGAACACCTTTGAAAGATTAGCAGGGAGTCGACCTGCTTGCTTTCCCACTATGTCTGTCTCTCACCCATTGTGGGCCACGCCGCCTACCATCACCTTCCCTTGTTATTTTGTCCAACAGCTCAACACTGACACTTTCTGGCACTATAACTTTCATAGCAAATGGGTTGTACTTGTTGTCAGGTTCTGGCACAACGTGAAGATGTATTTCTGAACTTGGTCGAACTTTAAATATATGATATCCTTTGATGGACTGAAATTTCTCTGAATACTAGTTCACTTTCAAAAGTAGATTTTGGTAATTCCATTTTGATCAGTTTTGTGAAATACTGATATGAAAGCTTTACAACTCCTGGTTTGGTTATTAAATTTAAAGGAAATTTTTCTTTTCGCTTTGTCTTCCAAACTGAGATGTCTAAGGGTCTAGTATGTCAGTTGTTTTTTATGACTAAGATATAAGAAACAACAAAGAAGTGCACCAAGAAAAAATATTTAGCATATAAATAATTTCTAATTCA
>JACTAT010000007.1:1264051-1381071 GCA_014526335.1 Chrysaora quinquecirrha | reverse complement strand
ATCAGCAACTTTAATGCAGACTTTTCCGTTATTAAGCAGCTATGAAGCAACTATAAGAATAGTTTTAATAGAATATGAAACAATGAATTTTGTAGCTAAAACAGTGCTCAAACCGAAGGCTCGAAATGCATCATCGGGGGTGGTTGAAACTTGGTTGGGAAGATTTTTGCCACCAATCATACTGTCTCACTCCGCGAGTTAAAAACGGGCAACAGCACTTAAGCAAATCATAGAAATTGTGAATATCCAAATACTTATCTCTTTATCCATTCCTTTGTTTATTTATTCATTAATTCAATACCTTTATTTATCTTTGCTGCAGTTGATCATGACCTTGATAGCTCCATCTTTCCCAACACGGGATGTTTCAAAGGCAGCCAAAGTATCTTCAAGTTTAAATCGATGTGTAATCATGGGTTTGATGTTGACTTTGCCAGAAGCAACCATTTCTAAAGCCGTTGGGTAGCTGCAAATAATTAATTCTTATAAGATCTACATGATCAAGACAGCCAGCAAGCAGTTATCATTTTACTGAGCCTATAATAACTGTTTCCGAGGGCAGTGGCAGTACTAGAAAATATCAACTCAAAGCCGTCAGTGCTATACCGAGCTTGCGAGGCTGAGGGTTTTTCGGTATTGCCCGAAGGAAACAGTTATCATATGATTTATTACCCTATGGACAGGGCATGGTCAAGACTGTTTCTAAATCTAAAAATTTCGAACGTTTGACTGACGTAATGAGCGGGATTACCGGATAATAATGCCCTATTATTACGTCGCATCCGAGCATTTTCAGCTAATCAGACTGCATAACAGAGTTACTGCCATGACCATTAAGGCCCCAGTTACAGTTGACATCCGCTATCTCGAACTCTCAAGGGAAACTGGAATTTGTTCGAGATAGTGAATGTTCGAAATAACGGATGCCCCATATAAATCTAAAAAAATTATAGTTTTTAAGTCAGAAAAGGAACCCCTATTAACATGCAGTGTTACTGATCCCAAATTTCATCAAACAAGTCTGGTATTTTTACATAGGAGTCAAAGCTCATCTGCTTTCATCCCTACTGTTCGTGAAATTGAGATAATGGCGATGCAGCACATCTCGAAAGAGAGCAGCTTCATCTATTGTATACATGGGCAGCATATCACTTAGCTGCTGCCCATTCCCGCTCCGCTAGGCAAACTTATACATATTTTCAGCCTGTCTCTTTATCCAGCTCAGCAGAAAATTTGGCAAAGTTCAAGATAAACAGCAGTTTTTCCTCCATGGGAAATCGAAAATGGTTCGAGATAGCGAATGCTCGAGATAGCGGGCAGTCGAGATGACGGATGTCAACTGTACACTATGCCGGCATGCCTCGTGGCGCCTTGAATTTTTTATCGGATTGGCTTTTCAGTTACACTATGACGACTCAGTCCGGTATATGACGCTCCGCAAATCGCCTTAAAAATCATGGCGCTCTGGAGGTGATATGAAAATCAAGACGCGACGCGGCGGCACAGTTTAATCATGCAAATCCGATATATTACGCTCCACCCGGGGGTCAAACTCCCATATGTATGGGTACGGGATGTGCCATTTTTTGAGGTACCTTTTTAAGGGTGGAAAATAAATTTTGGGGTATCAAATTTGCTAAAATTACAAACTTGGGGTATCATTTTTGCTAAGATGATCAATTTTGATAAATTCACAATAACTGCCAAATAAATTTCAGCTATATAACTCTAAAAACAGACTTTTGAGTATTTCTATGTACTATATTCATATTTCTTTGTGCACCTTGGGGTCTACTTTTTATTACGAAAATGGCACACCCCCGTCACTGATCTATTGAAGTTACCCCCGGGACGCTCCGAAACCTTGTTTTTCTATTGTTTCACAAAATAAATGCGAAGCAAATCTGCGAAGGGGCTGTTGTGGCGTCTCTGTGTAACTGCAATCATCGTGATGAAAACCATGGCGCTGCGCTTAGTATAACTGCTGGGCCCATCCTTAAGACGGCACGAAAACCAAAACGCAACGATTTCATGCCGACATAGTGTAACTGGGTAACTAGTGTAACTGCTTCCATAAATCAATACCGAAAATATTAACCCTCAGTCGCTGTACAAAATCTCGCTTTTTATACCCTATGGACAGCGGCATGGTCATGACCCTTTACGATTACCCTATTATCGTGTTTGAAGCCATTACAACGATGCCCTTGGCTTTGGTGCTGCGCTCTTAATCGAAAAATTTAGAACGTGTGACGTAATTAGCGGGCGTTACCAGATAATAATGCCTTTTTATTACGTCACATTCGAACGTTTTCAGCCAATCCGATTGCATAACAGAGTTGCTGCCCTGACCATAAGGTAATAAAGTGTAATAATACATTTTTACAACCATCCACGCAAATACACTATAAAGCAAACAGCTATACAAGCTTCCATCAGAACAGTCAAATCGACATGGATAGAATTCTTGTTTGTTTGGAGAAAGTCTCCTGTGGAATACTTTAGGGGATAAACTAAAGAGAGCTGATATCTAGACCTAGACTTATGACACGAGTCCTAATTATCGCTAACGGCTGACGACCGAACTCAAAAGCGCTCAAACTAGGACTCATCACATTCCAGCATGAAAACTGTAGACTGATTACATGAGTCGTAGTTATCGCTATTGAAATACATGCTAGGACGCTCAAACTACGACATAATCGAACGGTTATCTTTCTGGACTTACGTTTTCTGCCTCGTTCTCATATTACCATGGTTACAGTTATGTCAACGGTAAGTGGTTGCAATGGCTTAAATCTTCCGGGTCTAAAACGCTGTGAAAAACAATGTTTCTGTGTCTTAAACTTTAACTTACTAATTGTTTTGCAGGAAACTCTTACCAACCCAGCTTTTTCGATATTCGTTCAAAATTTTTTTCGTGATTTAGTACTAAAACGGCTGCCGAATAGGGCTCGTGTGTTTTGCTGTGACGATGCAATGAACCAGCCTCATTTCAATGCGCGCCAACTTTTTTTCAACGCGGGCCAGTCCAGAAAAAATGCCGTAATATTATGAGTCCCAGTTTGAGCGACCTCGGTTTGGTATTAGTCTCGGTCTGATGAGCTCGAAAGATTCCTCTGATGTCGACTTCTCTGCACAATGCGTTAACGATTGGCAATGTCACTTCTGATTTCCCCATTCCAACAATTACAGCAACCCCGCCAGATCTTGTGGCCTATGTACCAAAAAAACGAGAACAAGTAAGAACAGTAGAGCTTCTCAAGAAGGTAATTTCCAAATAAAAACCCAATTGAAATGCATAGCCATATCGCTAGAAAACTATCGTTTACTTAAGAGGTGACATCTGCGCAAATAAGATGCCAGAAAAGCGTACAGTTCGGAAAGCTTGGAGGACCATTCGGAAGATTAAGCGATCGAAGCTCCTGTCTAGCAGGAAATTGGAAAAACAGGGAGTTTTCGTGATTTTCGCAGACCCTCCCTCCCCGCAGCTTATTTTGACACCCGCTTCCTCATTTATTAATTTCTCAAATTTCACGACGGATTACGGAAATCCAAATCCTGAAATTCAACACTCGCCTCAAAAGCAGTAAACGTGCCCTGATTCCCCCCCATCATTTCATTCCTTATAAGTAGAAAAATATCGTATATAGTTCACTTAGATTAAGAATAAAAATTGGTAGATTTTAGTTAGTAATTATTCAGTATTCACGAGTTGGTAAGTTGGTTGATTAGAGAATACAGAAAAGCACAGGTTCAAGTTTCTCTCTTTCGCTGGTACTCCTCGGCACGCAAGTAAAGCCTACCAAAGTTTGGGTGACATCGTTTCAATTGTTCTTAGAATATATTCTAGTTGAGCTTTATCTTCAATCTTCAAGCTTCTAGTTCTGTTGCCTGTTAGTTATGTAATCCTGTTAAACTTTAAAGCGGCCCAAGCTAGATAAGCTCTGCTTTTCTTGGGCCGTGTAGATTAACATCTTTTTTTGTATTAACTGTATTTAAATGATGTTTTTCTGCAAATAAAATTGAATTGAATTGAATTTATTGGTAATTCGTCAAAATCCACGTTTTACCAAAAAGATCCCCCTGAGTTTGATTTGTTCCTCAGTTTATTATGAATCATAAAGCATTTAAAAGCTTCTTTTGTCTGACATTCTTTTACGCTATAATATAGAGAAAATTCACACTAACGAATATTGCTGTATGCATGCTTGATTCTGCTCCAGTGCATTCAATTGTTTTATCTACTCTTCCGAACTCTTCTTTAATTTTGTCAGCAACAACCTTTCCATCATTCGTTTCCACAAGGACCACATTATCGGCACCTAGCTCCTTTGCTATTTTCAACCGATTTGCATCAAGATCTAAAGAGATAAAGAGTATTTTGTCTTATTTTTCAACTAGAATACCATGGGCTGTAGGAAACGTGGAGCCCCGAATAACTAGTTGTTTCCCTTTTAATTCCTTTTTAATAACTATTCTGCTGCGAAGGCGCGATTTTAGTCCGACCTGTGGCTGATTGACACGAGATCGAGCCATTATGTCACTCAAATTATAAGTTGAAGCTCCTTCAGTACATAAATGTTAGATATTATGTACTGAAGAGGTTTCACTTTGAGTGACATAATGACTTAATCTCATGTCAATCAGCCAAAATCCAGATTACAATCGCGCCTTCACAGAAGAATAGTGAGACTGATATATAAAGAAAAGAAAATTAAAAGAAAATTAAAGAAAATTAAAAGGGAAACGACTTCTTATTCGGAGTTCCACGTTTCCTACAGCCCACGACAATACAAGAATTTCAGAACAAAACTTTAGGAATTCGAACTTTGGCATTAGATTAATATGCGAAGCCTTAAGGCCTGGCTAAACTAGGAGACATGTCGCGCGCTACATTAATGTCCCCTCGGTGTTTTCCAGTTCACCACCTCGGAAACTTTGTAGCATGCGACAAAATTTTTAGCAAGAGACATGCAAATGTTTTTTTGGAGAAAACAGAAACATTTCTTATCTCCGCGACATGTTGCTCGCTTGTAATTCGCATGTTAAGTCACTTTTATTTTAATAAGCAACCGCTCAATAAGCAACTAGGGCTGAACTGACCTCAACATTAAGCAACTTGAGGGCTCAATTGAATTACTGTAAGCAACAAAGAAGTCAACAACCAAGCTTATTCTCTTTCTTGTGTTAAGAAATTGTTCTTCATTCTTATGTTTTGCATGTTGAAGTTCGTTAGCTACCGTTTTCCCACTTACTGTCTCCCGAAAGTCATGTTGTAGGCCTAATAGATGACGATTTTGACCCGCGAAGTCAGGGGTGGTTAGTAGGTACAAAAAATGTTAAGCAACGTTTAAGCAACTTTGAGGGCTGGACGAAAGTCAAGTTGCTTATTTAAAAAAAAAGAGTGTAACGTAAACATACATTAGTTTACTTTTAAACCATTTCTTGGTTTCAGCACCCTTTTAAATTTCACGTTTACAAACGAGCTTACAATGCTAAGAAATATTTACAACAATTTTGAAAAAATAAAGAGGGAATTTAGTGTTAAGAAATTACACACTTTTAAAAAGAACAATTTTATTAGAACGCAAGCCTAGATTTTGCCTGAAATTTAAGAATAAGCGAAGGACAAACTGAGCCGATTTTTCACAAGTATCTATCAGGACAGGAAGCGACAAAGCAAGTCTAGGCCACGCCATAGGAAATAGACAGGCCGAGCGAAGCGTTCACCGCATGGAATACACCTTTTCAACTAAGGGCCTCGTTTTCAAAAAAATTTGAATTTGTATCACAGAAGCATTTCGATGCCAGATTCGAATTCAGCACCTTCGTTTTAGTGTTTGGGCAAATTTTTACGCTTCTAGTCCTTACGATGTTCATTTTATAGCAATAAAAAATTTGAAAAGTTATAAAGGATTTGACCGTGAAAATTACTGAGGGTGTAAAATTTCACCCCGAGCGATTTTTCACGGTCAAATCCTTTATAAATTGTCAAACTTTTCGTCGCTATAAAATCAACATCGTAAGGACTAGCATCGTAAAAATTTGCGACAACACCAAAATGAAGGTGCTCAATCTGAATCTGGGGCCAAAAATTTCGTACGAACAAATTTTCGTAATTTTTGAAACCGAGGCTCTTTGTTGAAAATGTGTATTCCATTGCATTATCACGAACCATATTGCCGCGCACGGTTAAAATGAAAGCGAGATTGCTGAGTCGGCAGAACAAACTTTTGCACTTAGTTGCGCAGACTCTACTAATTTGATCAGTTTGAGCCTGGGAGCAGACTTGTAAAACCAAGCATACTACATTTTACACAAACTTAGTACTTTTCGCAATATTTCCTGAAAAAACGATCGATCGAACGATCTTGACGGGGGCCTTCTTGGAGAGGTGGGCTTATAAGAGAAGAGATGGGCTAATAAGAGAAAAGAAGGCTCAAGCGTAATAAAAGTCAAGAAGGATGCTACAGACATTGAAAAATGAAACTATATACGAAAGTTTGACAATGGAATTTGTAGTTATTAAAGGTCATTGGTGGCTAGAAGATTTCGAATATCAAACACATTATAATTTCTATTATAATTTCTTAAGTTTACTGCATTCTACAGTGGCTATAATAAGAGGGCTTAACAGAGATGGAGGGTCTCTTTTAACTAAGTAACTAGGGGGGCAAATGTCCCCCTAGTCCCTATCATTGTCCACCTAGTTTCATAAAGTTGCTCCCCTAGTACAATGCCCTTTCAAAAGAAAACCGTCACGAAAAGCCAATCTAGGCCAATCTTGAGGTTGTGTTTTGAAAAATTTTCTGGGGAGCATACCCCCAGACCTCCCTAATTAGGAACACATCTGGGGCCCTGTACGCCTTTGATGCATTTGCAGTCAGTTGTAGCATCAGTGCAACTTGTACGGTATAAATTCTCCACTGAAGTAGAGATACCCCTTGTTATTTCTCCAGCTCTGCACGACTGGTTGTGCATTAATTTCTGACAAAAAGAGAAGAAGAGAAGAATTAACTTGCCAAGACTGGGCTCGCACTGTGAAAGAAAGTACTGAAGATAAAACAATAGAACAATTAGTCCCCTTCAATTTTTTGCCCCCCCCCCTAGTTTTATCCCCTTAAAAAGGCCCTGGATTGAAGGGCTTACTTCAAATTTTCGCTTGAAAGAGGGGTTTTTAATACAGACGGGGCTTAATAGAGCGTTTCTCAGAATGCTTACGCTTGGAAGAAATTAAGAAACAGAATTATAAGAACTGTTTACCTGTTACAACAACTCTGCTAGCTCCGCATGTTTTTGCTGTTAGCATATTCATCAACCCAATTGGACCTGTAAACAAGCAAACGAATATAAAGAGCAAACGGCTACATTAACCTTATCTCACCTAGGCCTTTCATATTCAGTTAAGGGTCAATTTCGAAAAAGATCCATATTTCGATAACATTATACTTCACATTGAACCATTCTTTCACAAAATTTTCAAAATTTCGTATGGTAAGTTACGACACTTTGCAAGAAACTTTTGCTACACCGATTGTGCTTAAAGTAAAGAAACCCTACCGTATGGTTCAGAGAATAGTTTCTTATACAAACATAGGGGCCCTATGGGCATGTTCGAAGAACGACTCTGGTTGAATATAGCTATTTCGGTCAAATGATGAAAGATGTTCATCGGTATGCACAACGATGACGATAATGATTATGATGATAATGGTGGTGGTTATGATGATGATGTTGATGAACACGATGATCATGATGCTGGTTGGTAGGGGTGATTGTGGTTGTATGGTGGGTATGGTGGTGGTGATAGAGGTGGTTGTGGTGCTGAAGGGGTGGTTGTGGTGGTTGTGATAGGGGTGATCGTGGTGATGGTTGTAGGGGTAGTTGTGGTGGTGGTGATAAGGGTGGTCGAGGTGATGGTTGTAGGGGTGGTTCCGGTGGTGGTGATAGGGGTGGTCGAGGTGATGGTTGTAGGGCTGGTTGTGGTGGTGGTAGCGTTCCTTTAGATGTTGCACACCGTCAATGGTGGTGATAGTAATCATGATGATGATGATGATGATGATTATCATTATTATTATTATTATGACGATTTTCATCGTGAGGATAATATTAATGATGATTTGTTTTGAAAACTGTTTTGAAATTGCCAACCTTGTGCCCAGGCCCCAAATCGAATTTCCTCGAATCCCAACCGTCAAATCGATTTTGGCACTGGTACCGGCCACGAAAATCTACCAAAAAACTGGCAATTTTGGCCTAGGTATAAAACAAGATGTAGATTCCGAAAGCAGATTTTCTTAGAAAGGAAATGCAAATAATTTCATTGATAACTGTCAGGCAAGATACAATATTGCATGTAGCATCATTTTTGGTTTTTATACATGTTTTTCACATAGTTTTCGGCCTATTTTGGTGTGAAATTCTGAAGAAACTGTGACGTCACTTAAAATTTCTATTGTTTGAACAGCCAATCAAATTGCGAATAGACAAGGCTGATACCAGGGTCGAATATGGACAGCGAAGTTTCACGTAGAGGCCTATTCACCCTGGGGACGAGGTTGACCAAAAGTTCCTTACTGTAATAGTTCCTTAAGTCTAACTGCAATTTTAGCTGCCATGACTAATATTAAGGGTGAAGGTGACTAATATGACTAATGCTTTTTATAAGTTAATTTTAATAAGTTAAGCTCGAAACTTTCAAGAAAACATTGGATACATGTGTAACATATACAATTTATGTGAATTTTGACTGCAAATGTATGGAACCGGCATGTTAATTCTTGACTGGTTGCAGTGATAAAAATATTCAAAATTGAAAAGTTCCTTAACGATGTTATCTTTAGCAGTATAATTTCTTTACATTTTCGACCTTTTACATGTAGGTTCCTTGTAAAGTGGTTCTTTGAAAAAAAAAGCGTGTATGAAACCAAAGCTATATTTCTAACTGGGAAAATGACGGAATGACTCATTTTCAAAATATTTCGAACAGTTTGACTCTTTTATCTCTTTTGTCCCCTTTTCCTGTTTGAATTTTTTAAAAAATGACACGTTGTGTGGTATAATTATTTCTTTTGTAAAATTAAGAAAAATTTAGAGAAACCCCTAATAAGAAACTTTTAGCAGTAAAATAGGGTAGAAATGGCTTCCAAAGAAAGGACAGATAACAGGCAGTCGGCTGGATCCAGACGTGGTTGTGTTGAAAATTTTTATTAGAAATTAATATTTACAAACAACACAACATACATGTACTATAAAGTCAGGTGCAATTCGTGTCAACATGTTGGCCAACATGTTGACACGGTTTGCTATAGATGCTGGCCTAATAAACAACATGTTGTTGACGAAAAAATGTTGGCCAACATATTGAAACGTGTTTAAAAAAGCTGGCCAGTATTTTCGTCGATTTGAACAAAATTGATGTACTGGTACGGTTTGCTATGTCTCGCCAAAATGTTGGCACAACATTTTCAATTTCGGTCGTTATTTCGGAGACCATTACTTCTTCTTCTACGAGTTTGATCAACTATTTCAATAATGAAGACTCTGTTAAAAGAGTAATAGAATCAAGATGGCCGTTTGAGTGAGAAAACGAATTCTTTTCTTCGTCTTCAACCAAAAGAGCGAGCAATAAACACATAGCTGCTTCCTTTTCGGTCATGTTTGCAAAAGATCATTTCCAGATGACGTCAGCAATCCAAATCTTCTCAGATGTTGTGATGGTATGGCAAACCGAACCAACATGCTGGTCTATTTTCAGCCAACATGCTGGCCAACAATGTTGCCACGGTTTGCGCTCACCATAACCAACAGTCCCAGGGGGGGGGGGTACTTAGTATAATTTGGGTACGGGTATGTGCCGCCCATATGGGTGGGTTTTTGGCCCTGAAATTCTCTAAACATGGGTATGATTTTAGTCATAAAAGTGGGTAGCAAATTGAAGAAAAGTCGAAATTTTGACTTTAATTCGGTCAGAAAAGTGGGAAAATCGCGTCAAAGATGTTCGTAGTATAATATCACGCAATAATTAGGCCTAGAAAATCTTATTATTCTTGTATTCCGATTATTTTTACTCATAAAATAGAGTCTGTTTCTGCAAAGATCTACATTATAAGTGGGTGGGTTTCCGAAATCTGGGCGGCACATCCCCGTCCATTCATAAGTCATGCACCCCCCCGGGCCAACGGTAGTAATTAAAAAGGCACATCAAACAGATTCTTTTGCATACAACTTACTTGTAACAGAAATCAGCCGCGTGGACATAATATCTGCATAATGAACCATCATATGGTGGTGTTGCACAAAATTCCATTTCCTCACAAAGATTGTATCTTCCAGTTTTGCAAAATTCACAGATGCGACATGGAGTACCAGGCTCAATTGCAACTCTATCACCTTTTGATGAATAAAAAATGATTAATATCTTAATAGTCTTTGAGAAGTACAAAATTTCCAAATTTAAAGAAACAGTGGAACAGTTTTGAATATAATAAGTATGTCCAAAAATGTTTCCGCTGTTGCTTGCAATATTAATATCTCAGTCAGGTGTGCATTTGGGCACTTTGCAGCTCCGTTTTGGCCATAGCATTTTTAAGGATTTATCACTGGGCGACAAAACCCAGGCGCGGATCTAGAAGCAATAACCGTAGGTCGTTGCCCGAAACAGCTGGGGGTCTGGGGCGCTGTAAGCCCCCAAGCGGGTCCAGGGGGCGGAGCCCCTGGAAGCTCGTGATATTTTACTATCTCTGAGGCCTTAAAATGGCGCAGGATTCTGAAAATTCCCCCTCTGCATCTTAATAGAAAATCACAAGAAATACACATCCTTGCATATCGCTCAAGAAAAACTTTTTTGAACCATTGAGAAGGGATTTCTTTTATTGTCATTATAGCTGCTTAAGAGAGGTTAAGAATCCTACAAAAGCGACATTTGAAACAAAACTGCCATCTTGCGAGAAGGAGTGACCCAACCAGTGTTCCAATCCAACATGCATTGTGCCTTTTAACCCTGTGTCGATTCTTCTTATAAGCGATTTTGAAGCGAAACATATTAACTCTTTTGTGCAAAAGTACAGTTTTGCGGTTTTTCAATCTGCGATATTAGTGCGGTTTTACGGGTTTTAACAAAACACATGTACGCTTGTATGGTTTTTGGCTAAAACAATTGCGGTTTTGCGGTTTTTTGACCCCCCTATGCCCCCCCTGAATAGCATGCTTTAAAAATTTGATTGTGTTCGAGTCGATCACTGATTGCAAAAAATATATTCCAAGCTTCAAGTGTGTGGGGAAAGTTGAAAAAATCATAATGACCTCATTGCAACAAAGCTGCATCATTTCTAGACACAGCTAACAAAAAAATTAAAACATGCTGCCAACACCTAACAAAGGCCTGAAGACTAATTGGAATTCAGGAACAAAGAAAGGCCAGGGACTAATTAGAAATCTGGGGGGTAGTTTATTAGACAGCGGTATCACAATGCATTCCTTCTCAACAGGACACTAATACATATTGTTACAATAATAAAGAAAATAATCACCAATATTCAAGTGCTTGACGCCATCTCCTATCGCTGTGACAGTTCCACTTGATTCATGTCCTAGCACCATAGGTGCCTTCAGGATGAAATCTCCAATGGAACCTTTCTTCCAGTAATGAACATCGGAGCCACAGATTCCAACAGAGTTCATTGCAATGAGTACCTCTAAAGTAAAAGAATTCAAAATGTTTTATGAGGTCTATCTGATATAAGACTCTCTTTGAGTTTGCTACGAAATTATTGATGGATGAGGCCCCAGTGGGGATTAAAACTGCCTTCTAGACAAGTCGGCTCACCAGCAATTTGGCCTACAACAAAGTCAGCCCAACTACAACAGTATTCACTATTTACATTGTTACATGTGGGGATATTTGGGGTTGCCACCCCCATACCCCTGTTTTAACAGTGTACATGTACAATTAGTTTACAATTTCTTATATTTTAATGCGCGAATTTGGTATACATTGATAGGCCGACTTGTCTAACACATGGTGGGCCAACTTGGTAGTTGGCTGATTTGACCTGTTACCGTGAAACTCATGAGACAGAAATGTATATTAAATGTTTTCTCAAGCTTTGCTTCCCCAAAGCCAATGAATTATTATTGTTCTTTGAACACAAATCAGCTCAAGGGATACAGCGAGATGATATAACATGAATAGAAAGTTTGTTTTTTGACTTGGACTTTTCAGTTAATGTTATTTATATCTCATTGATATATTATATCAATAAGTTATATTAATAGCATATAATTGAAAATTCAAAGTCAAAAAACAAACTTTCTATTCATCTTACCATTTTTGCCAGGCTTGGGAATTGGTCTTTGCTCCTTCAAAATAAAACAAAATACTTATACTTTGCTGCGACAAAACATCAACAGAGATTATCAGAGAGAAAGCCCATTAGGTTCCAGCAGGATTCAATGTAACACACATTTTTTTACATGCAGGAAGTGCTGTAAAAGAATGGTAGCAGTAGTTGCACTCAGGTACAGTAAACGGTAGGTAGCAGACATTAGGTTTCTATATTTAATTTCTTTTTAAGTATTTTTTCTTTTTTCTTTGAAAACATACATTTAAAGTTTTCTACAAAAAATATGCTGCCAGAGCTACTCATGCCACTGCCCTTTGTGTTAAAAGGGCAGTCTGATTTCCTGGCAGGTTTTGACCAGATCTTGGGTGTCCAAGGATAACATTTTGAGGCTCAAGTGCATTATTTTCAGCAAAGTGGGCCTTCAAAATTTCAGAAAAACAATGTCAACTGCCCTTCCATTACGAATCCTATCCTTGCGTTTTTTGTTTATTTCAATTCATCCCACTGAAAAATAACTGATGATATTTTGTTCAAGTGCACTTCTCAAATTTTGAGGACACATTGTTTTAGGTCAGGTGTGGATGTTGTATGGCTTGAAGAGGGGCTTTGGAGGGTATCAAAACCCGAAAACCCGGAAGAAAATTGGGACAAATCGAAAAAACCTGGATGACCTTAATTTCAACAACTGTTTTAAAAAGTTTATACTTTGATATCCTTTGTGAGGTTTAAAACCCGAAAACGGCACATTTTTACTACAATACCTGAACTCGAGCTTTTGAAACTTTTCTGCACGGGGGGGTACTTCATTGTTCAAATGATTAGACGTGCCGCTCGGTTTTTCCAAGCCCACACATGTCTACCGACAAATTTTGTCAGTCATGGTACCCATGTATAGAAGAAACAACAACATTTTTTACCCATTTGTAGTACCAATATGTCAAATGTTTGAACCCAATTTAACGCCTGAGGCAGCTGTAAATGCGGCGAAAAGGCTTTTGAGCTGAAAACTAAAACACACATTTTATCAGGCTTTTCAAGACAATGCATGTCTAAAAGTTTTATATATTTTACTACCCATGTGTAGAGATTCTTTACGAAAAATCAACCCATATGTAGGGAAATTGGCGCTGAAAAAGTTACCCATTTGGGCGGCACGTCTAGTATAACGAACAATGGAAGTTCCCCCCCCCCCTGGGGTTTTCTGTTCAACAAGCAGTACCTTTTTGGAACAAAAATAAGCAAGGCAAGAGGGCAATCATACCATACGGAGGTCATCAACGCCATATAAGACAGCTGAAAGGTTGTCATCCATCGCAGTGGTATTTAAAAACTTGGCTGCCCAAATTCAAATTCGCAATGTCTTGAAGCCTTGCTGTCTCTCTCTTTCTGAAGGTGAGGTAAGCAGGGCTTGGCTTGGCTTTGGAGCTTGGCTTGTTGATGCAGGTTGATGCACAAGTGGAAAAGGAAGAAAACAACAGCAACAACAACATAACATCAACAACAACAACATTTCTCCTCTCGTTTCCCTGTGAAAAGAACACCAGAACAAAACACGTTTGATTTTGATTTCGTTTTGCTAACTTTTTGCCTGCCATCTTTAGGCCTAAAAAGCCTTGGAGGCTTTTGCAAAGTGATTTGGTTAGATTTTTCTACTAAATCAACGTTACGTTTCCATATATTTCATAACCATAGAGGTGAGCTTTAAAAATTGCTCGAAAAATGAATTTTAAACTTTTCTCAAGCTGGTTTTTCGTCGTGTTAGCCTTGTTGGGCCTAGGCATCGTCTCAGCAAAGAAGGACAAAGAAATGTATTGTGCTGCTTGCAAAGTCGTCGTCGAAGAGGTCGAGTACGCCATCTCTAAAATCAATCCAGATAAAACTATTCAGATAGAAGGGTTCAGAGTTGATCCAAAGGGAAATCAAAACACAAAGAGCATACCGTATGCAAGATCAGAAACCCATCTCACTGAAGTATCAGAGAATTTGTGTAGCCAAATGAATAAATATGCACAATCGAAAGACAAGGAAACTGGGGAATTGAAATTCGTCAGGACAGACTCTAGAGATGGCGAACCTGTTACGCTGGAAAATGTGTCTTTAAGTGGTGATTTTTCAAATAAATTACGTTATGTTTGTGACAACATCATTGAAGAACACGAGGAAGATATTGTAAAGTATTTCAAGAAAAAAAGAGAAAACTCAGTGGCTGGGTTTTGCACAAAATTAACTAAACTTTGTACTGATAAAATTGTTAAAAAAGAACTTTAGTAATTATAGACTAAGAATTTTATACCCTGGGTAAGAATTTTAGTCATTCTAAAACTATGTGGAATTTTTGGCAAGTAGTGTTAAAGATTTTGTCGAAAACATGAATAGTGCACAAGTGCAGGAGGTACACCTACTGTACCATTTCAAGGTAGCTTTTATGAAACTAAATTACAAGAAGATATCAACAGAGCAAGCAATACTTGTCGCCCATATTTTTAAATCAGTATCCGTTTCTATTCATCTTCTGACACCTTACGACCTATATTTCCTTGAACATTGGTTATTTTGAAGAACCAGAAAGTAAAAAGTTAAGGAATATTGAGTACTCGAATTTGGCCACCATTTAAGGAATTTTCAGTACTGAGCCTGAGCCAAACTTCCTCACAAAAAAATGCTTGTAGTCGTTTTATGGTCAAAATACTTTCAGATACTTGCAAACACGTTCTTCCCAGAATTCATCGACACAGGGGAAGTTCCCTTTGGTATGACTGAGAGAGGCAGAGAGATGAGAGCAGGTGGCAACGAATAAGTAGTAATGTTACGAGGGGATTTCCCAAGGAATACGACAAGATTTCCAATAATAAAACTGTTTTTATATTTAAACCATTCTGCACGATATTTTCATTTGGGCTTTCCCTTAGCACTATGTTGATGAACTTTTCATAAGCTATAAGCATATACATACTGTATACATATACGAACGTTCATGTGCACATATAAAGTTCAATGAACGAAGCATCGCTGGAAATCAAAATTTCGTGTCTGCTGCAACTTTTGGGAGCAATAATTCTGTCTGATAATTGGAAATTAAGCAAGAGAACTCAAGAAATTTGAGCAAACAAGCTTAAAGCCGCAAAAATCGACAAAAATGCAAGAACAAATGGAAACTTTACTTTCGTTATCAGAGAAGACTCCGTACATACCCCCATTTCAAGATATGGTCACTGGTCACTGTTTTAGAGTTGCTGACGCGAATAGAGAATCTAGACTTCAGTTGCTGAGAAAACCCTCGTTTGCTTATAAGCTAGAAAAAGTGACTTTGCACCCTGATTTTAAAATGTTATCGCCAAAGTGTGGTAGCACAGATCTCTTTTGTTGTTGCGGTTTGTGCCAAGAAATCGCCAACAAAGCGCTCTGTCCAGAATCAACGCTCAAAAGTGATAGAAGATCAAGAAAGCAAGAAAAAGGGAAAAAGAAGATGAATAAATGAAGTAAAGACGAAATTAATTTTTATCGTTAATTAAAATTTTTATGAATGCATTTGAATGATAAAGTATTAGAATTAGTGGCAAAGCAAGATCTTTGTTCCATTTAGGGGTTTTCGAATTTTTCCACATTAATGTATTCTCAAGAAACTGGCCGGTCAGCATACCAGCCTTTGTTGCATGAGCTAGGAACCAAATTTACGGGCGGTGATTCCGATTTGCAATGCAAATTTCGGCCGGTACACCTTGCAACGACGACCGGAATGGTCGACTGCAAAAATCAAATAATAAACAATTCATAAACTCAAAAAACAATACAAAGAGGGATAGGGAGGGAGGGAAAAATCGTATGAACTAAGACAAGTTAGCTTATTGATGGTCGAATTCGAATGAAACTCTCTTGAAGAAAACACTCCTAAAATACATGCAGGGATTTCCTGGAGATCCGCCAGATTCATAGGGATTTCTAGACAGGTAGACTTCTACACAGGAAACATCAAATATGCTTTGGGCGAGCGGCACGTTTGGGGTTATACAAATATAGCCTTACTCATGTCCTAACGTCCGTTGACCTGGAATGCATCCAGCATTATGCCTATACCGAAAAAACAAGGTAATTAGAAAAGAAAAAACATCGCAAGGCCCTGTGCTCATTCAAACTCTAAAACAGCCTACTTCTTATCATAATTATAACAGTTTCTTTCACCATTAACGTTGCTTAAATTTGAAAATTTAACCATCATTTAATGTATTCTCAAGAAACTGGCCGGTCAGCATACCAGCCTTTGTTGCATGAGCTAGGAACCAAATTTACGGGCGGTGATTCCGATTTGCAATGCAAATTTCGGCCACAGAACACGCAGTGTGACCCCACCGAATCACCAACCATACATTATCATAATAGGACCCCTGGCAGTTTCTCCCAGCCCTAAAAACCTAGAAAAAATGGCAGATCAGGAACATAATGCAAAATTCATAAAGGCAAACTCATAAGAACCAATATATCAAGGGACCACAGCTGACTTCACCGGGGAGCCAACGGCCTCCTTGTAAAGAAAATAAAAGCCAAAATGACAGTGGGTAAAAGACCACGCCTGCCACAAAGACGGCATAAACTCGGCAATAAATTTGTGATTTTACCGAAGCACTAGTACTTGCCTATACCGAGGCAAAAAGTTTTGTGTCTTCACCGAAAAAACTACCATTTTGCCTATAACGAAGCAATACCTTTTGTGCTTATCCCGAAGCATTACGACTTGCCTATATCAAAGCAAGGAGTTTTCTTTTTTTTTTTTTTATGAATACTTAAGCACAACTATTTGCCTATAGCCAGTCAATAAGACTTGTATTATTAGCTACTGAAGCACCACCACTTGCCTATTACAGTATAGCGAGACAATAAGACTTGTGCTTATCCCGATGCACCACGAGTTGCCTAATACTGAGGCAATCCGTTTTGCGTTAATACCAAAGCACTAATGTTAGCCTTATACGGAGGCAATATGTTTTGTGCTTATCCCGAGACCTTGCGACTAGCTTATACCGTTGCAGTGAGTTTTATGTTAATGCCGAAACACTACTATACTTGCTTATACCGTAGCATAAGTTTATGCCTATACCGAAGCATTATAATTTTCCAATAACGAAACAGTAAATTCTGTGTTTATTCCGAAGGATTACAATTTGTTTATACCAAGGCAGCAAATGTCTGTGGTTTTTCCTTAGCCCCACTAAAGGCCTAAACTGAGGTAATAAATGTTTCTTATACCAATGCGATTGTAACTACCACTGGCCTAAGTTTGTTCTTATACCGAGTCACTATAATTTGCCGAAACCAAGGCAGTTAATTCTGCGCTTTTACCTTAGCCACGCTACTTGCCTACACCGACGTAATAAATTTTTGTTTATACCAACACAATAGTCACTACCACACTTGCCAAAATGTGTGCTTATAACCGACGCATTATAGTTTGCCGATACCGAAGCAATAAGTTCTGTTCTTATACTGAGGCATTACTTTTTGCCTATAAGCAATGGACAGTAGATAGTTATGTGTAAGCTGAAGGACTACCACTTGCCTATACCGAACCTAAAGACTTGTGTATTATATACCAAGCATTACTACCAGCATTCCCCGAGGCAATAGACTTGGTGCTACGCAGCACTTGCCTATAGCAAGATATCTATTTGTGTCCTTAATAGCATGTTAAGCGAGCGTTATTACAAGATCTATCTTACAATAAGTATAGAGAACTGTCACACCAGTGAAGACAAACTGTATTTTTTGCTCTCTAACGACAACCAACCATTTTCCTACAATACAGCCAATTTTCTGCATAGAATGAGCTATTTTCCATTTTTCATTTCTAAGGCAAGAAAGCCCCGTGTTGCTTACACTGACTATGTTTCTACATAAGTGCCAATCGTGTGTTCGTTTACCTTTACTGAGGCAACAAATTTGTCCCCTTAATTTACCTTGGCACTTCTTTGACTTTGTACCTACGCTAGAATTCCAATATTTCGTAGCAAAACGTAATTCAAAGGTCAAGGATTTGGTCATGATCATGATAGAAAGTTTTCTAGTAATTTCAATCCTGTTTAGTATTCGAAACGTGTAGGGCCCTAACCCAACATAAGTGTTCCCAAGGTTTTCCCACCAACTGCAGGGAATTCAAGAAACACAACGAGATTGACGCTGTACAATTAAAGAGACATGACGGTTTCTTCTTTTTGTTTTTGTTTTTTTGTTTTGTTTTTATTTTTGTAAATTTTTGGTTTGTATCTTCTTGTCCTATTGTCATCAAACTGTATAACGAGAGAGAGGCTTCATGTATAATGATTTTACTGGCGACTGTGTTCGCTTGACCCAATTGTGATATAATTGCCTAAACTTTTTAAGTTTGGTATGTGTAGCTCTAGGGGTTGTTCCCCTGCGAAGCCAAGGAGGTCGTATTCCAGGTACTTTAGTTTTGATATGAGTTCTATGTTCTGACTTTGGTTTCCTCTGTGTCTCAGAATCTAACTGTACACAACGACATTCCGCAAATTTTGGACGCGAACTTCTTGTGCAAAAGGTCACGTGGATCAGTGAAGCAGTTGATTTTGGTGTAAACACGTTACAGAGGTCCCAATATCAGCCAAGCCCACAGTGGTTTCTCAGAAATTTCTTCTAGTTAGGTTTTAAATAATTTATCGTATAAATTTTCTCAGTTTCTCACTTAGAGATTATATGTCTGCCTGCACCACCACCTTTTCTTATGTATTATAGGAAGCATGTAGACAGGTGGTGCTCTTCCACATGAATTTGGTAGGATATGCACGGAGATCATAAGGATCGTACCCAATTAATCCCTGTGAATGTAGATGCGTTAAAAATGTAGTCGCTAAAAGCTGTTCCTACTGGTTTTTGTTTTTGGCTGTTCTTTTGATATTTTACATCGTTGAATTTGTTATAGGTCTCCTTGAGGTACAAATAGTTCGGCCATCCGCAATTCTATTTTCAAAATTTTGTGTAAAACGTGATTACATAGAATTAATTTTAATTTTTTGTTATCAAACGCATTCGCCTTTTAAATCATTCTAAATAAATATTCAGTGATATAGGTTTGTGTGTGATTTTGTAAAATAAGGACGAGTAAAGGTTAACTAGTTTAGGACAGAAGAAAAAATAAGAACAATCTCACCGCATTTCACTATTCTGTGGCCGCTTCGAAACTGTTGAACAGCAATTGACCAGACCGACGGGAACGACAGCAACGACAACGATAGCAAGAAATCGTATGAACTAAGACAAGTTAGCTTGTCATCAGCTTGCGGGATACAGCTATATTGATTGAAGAATGATTGTTTTTAATGATGGTTAAATTTTCAAATTTAAGCAACGTTAATGGTGAAAGAAACTGTTATAATTATGATAAGAAGTAGGCTGTTTTAGAGTTTGAATGAGCAGAGGGCCTTGCGATGTTTTTTCTTTTCTAATTACCTTGTTTTTTCGGTATAGGCATAATGCTGGATGCATTCCAGGTCAACGGACGTTAGGACATGAGTAAGGCTATATTTGTATAACCCCAAACGTGCCGCTCGCCCAAAGCATATTTGATGTTTCCTGTGTAGAAGTCTACCTGTCTAGAAATCCCTATGAATCTGGCGGATCTCCAGGAAATCCCTGCATGTATTTTAGGAGTGTTTTCTTCAAGAGAGTTTCATTCGAATTCGACCATCAATAAGTGGAATGGTGATAAATGCAACTGTAGGCTATGCAAAACATATATTCCGCAAGTTGGGTTTCTAACAGGATGAATGTCTTGTGGGCCTTCTCGTGAGGATGGGGCGGCGCCCTGCTACTTTTTGGGGTGGCGGTTGCGCTGCGTGGGATGTCCCTCTCATGATGCAGGCACTGGACTGCGGAGATATTAAGGTTCTAGGCCAAAATTAGCTGTAATTTAGCTATATCTGTGTAAATAGCCTACGTAAAATAGATTAATGATGATGATGATGATGATGATGATGATTGGTGTTAAAAACACAATGCCAGTTCAGATTTCTGATTGGTGCATTTCGATCCGCCTGGACAGTACATTTAAGGTAGTCTCTTTGAAAAAAAGGCGACTTTGCACCCTGATTGTGGCAGCACAGATCGTCTTTACTTCATTTATTCATCTTGCTTTTCTCTTTTTCTTGCTTTCCTGATCTTCTACACGTTTTTTTTATAAGAACACTGAAATTGAAGAAAGCCATGCAATGTTCTTAATTTTTCCGATTTGAAGGCTCAAAATGTTCTTAACATGTTCTTAATTTTCTTGCCTTCTAAAAAGCTGCTGTTTTTCATATTAGGTAAATGTTGCTACGAGAAGGGACGCGCTTGTAAAAATTTCACATATAGTCACAATGATTGATAGTTCACCTGTTTTCTAGAGTTGAGAACAGGACAGCGTACTTAAGAAAGTAAATTTTCATTTGTTTCTAGCTTCACAAAGCCTTGCAATGTTCTTAGCATGTTCTTAACTTTTCAACCTCTGAAGCCTTATGTTCTTATATACTTTGTTCTTATAAAAAAAAACGTGTATCACTTTTGAGCGTTGATCCTGGACTGAGCGCTTTGTTGGCGATCTCTTGGCACGTACAGCAACAAGTAGCCATTGGCCACTCGAGTCCACGGCGACATCCAAGAAGGGAAATCCCCTCAAGGGAAAGTTATATGGTAAAAGGGGATCTCCCTTAGACACACATAGACCAAGATTGCAAAGAGAAAAACCCTTTTTCTATGAAAACCATTTCGCATTTGGGCTTTACCTTAGCAATCTTGTTATTATCTTTACACGAATATAAATAAGTCTGATTTCGATTTCGTTTCTGCGTTCAAAACAAACGCAAAGCCACACAGAAATCGTTTAACGTCTCTTGGAGCTGTACAAATTCTGAGACAATCTTTTGATACATTGACTGCCATAATAGGAATAAAGGAATAAAGAAATATCAAAGAATAAAGCGAGGAAAAATGGATGCTTTACATTTATCACTAGAGAACACTTCGAACCCTTTAAAGATGCGAAATTACGACCACGACCATTTTACGACCATGCGAAATTACGACCATGATTGGCTAACCAGACTGGCTCAGTTGTCCCTACTTGCTAATGACGAAAGGACATCCCGACTTGAGTTACTGAGGAAGCCACCTGGTTATAAATTTAAACAAGCAACTTCGAATTCGAATTATAAAATTTCATCTCCCAAATGTGGAAGCAGTGATCTCTTCTGTGCCTGTTCTACGTGTGAAAACATTGCTAACAATGCACTCTGTCCAGAGTCAACGCTTAAAAGTGACCGAAAATTGAGAAAGCAAGAGAAAAGCAAAAAGAAGACGCAGAAATGACGAAAGCAAAAATCGAATCGTTAAATCTTCGCGCCAAAACTAGATATAATGCAACGTGGGAGTACGCGGGATAGTCACAAGACGTTGGCAGTCAAAGGGTAAACCATTGGAACTTATGTAACTATCACAAAGACTGGGTTTTGAAAGTAAAATTCCAGGAAATCCAGATTAATCATATTGAGCTTTAGAGTAATAGTTCTTCTAAGAATTCCCCTTTACAGCATCGCCGTTAAAATGTTGTTCGAACAAAAGTTGTCATGCTTTACAACCGGTGCCATGGGTACCATGAGATAACTCTGGTCATCTTGCACCAAAAACGGGCCTTCGACTTGGCGTTACATGCAGTTCTTTTATAAGCAACCGCCAAGCAACCACGATGAAGATGTAAAACATCTTAGCAGAATTTTAAATCTTAGATAATTTATATCACTGTAAGGAATCGAGGATTGATCAACAAAGAAGCTATTTCCATCCATTTGCCGTAAAATCTCGCATATCAACGAGTGTTACTCATTAAGTGAAGCATGTCATTGAGGGGTCTCTGTTTAACTTTCAATAAAAAATCTCTATATGGTAACAATATCAGCAGGAAGAAGTGGTTCCAGTCATTTTATGTGCAATGTTTGATTATGCTGCTTTCCTAACCTCTATACTCTTCTTAGGGCAAAAAATAAACAGTTAAACTTAGGCAACTAGCTACTAGGCAACTTTGCTACTAAAAGGTCACCATAAGAGGTCCAAAAATAAGCATTTTTTTAACTAGGCCCGAGCGAAGTTGCTCATATAAAAAAAACTGCGTGTACTTCTATTCGACGTGTGGTCTCATTATCAAAGCAGTCAGAGATCTGGTGCTCGCTGGTAAATCAAAGTCCTTCAAGATTTTCTTTAGCCTGCGTGTAGACTCAAACCGCTTACCTCCTTCGTAGAGGTTTGAGTCTGCACACAAGCTAGATTTCCTTCAATTCAAAGTCTTAGTTGCAAAAGTATCATAAAAGGAACTGAATTTGATAACAAAAATTGCAGTTTTTGAAAAAACAATTAATGAGTTTGAGTTTTAAAACGTTTGGCACACCGCTCGTTATGCGTGGCCGAGTCAACGCATCCAGGATCTTGGCGAAAAGTGCCATTCTCTGAAGAAAGATTTCAAGTTGCACTGTTGTCGAAGTTTACGGCGAGAATGACCAACAGAAACAACAATTCATTCACATGAGAGTCTAATAATTTGGCATGCAATCAATTTTTATAAGAAACCGTTTACAAGAAACTCTACATTAAGAAAGTTTTTGATAGAGAGAACAACCGAGATAAAAGAATGAGTTACTTCAAAGTACTTCTAAACCTCTTCGTCTGAACGTACATGTCTCCTTGATATTCTAATTCTTTTCAAGTCCAGCCACGCTGTCTATCTTGACGGATAAATCTACTCCAAGAGTATATTTGTCTGCTAGAAAAATGTTGATCTTTGTGACTTCAATATTATATTGATCTCCTACTCTCGGACTAGAGCCTTCGACCTGTCCAGCCCATAGCTCATAACCAGACTCTTTAAGGGTATGCCGAAAATAAATTCCCTTCCATATTGTTTTTAGGCGATTTGACTCAATAAGTTTAATCTTGCCATAAAAATCCACCAATTGTTTATCTTCTTGAAGGCGAAAAACCTGTCTTGCACTATTTCCACAATTTAAAAAAAATTTACCCAGATATTTGGCAGCTAATACTTTCGATGTGAAAAAATCTTTATAAAGCATTAAAACTTCCTCTTCTACCGAAAGCTGCTGACTTTGCTTCAAGCTTTGTTCGGCCATTTCAATTAAATAGGACTGAGGTTTTCTCGGATAGATCGTTGGAAATGAAATTTTACGCGCCAAACCAGTCTGTTGTAATTTGACAAAATATAATGCAACGCGGGAGTAGTCACAGGAAGTCGAGTGTCTAAAACAACCGTGTCCCGTGTCAACAATTTCCAAAGATAGGATTTCGAAAATTCCAGGAAAAAAATATTACAATGGTTTTAAAATATTACGTTTGAAAATTGCTATTATAATTATTGGAATAGCAGTAAACAAAAATAACGGATAACACGGTCCCAAAATAAGAAACAGGAGCGCTAAAATGAACTTTGCTAGGGGGCCTATTATAGGATTGCGGCTTCACAGCTTCGACCCTATTTTGAGTGCGGCTTACGGATTTCGCGATGCTTTTTCTACGGTTTACGACAGTAAAAGTTGCGGCTTGCGGTTTTTGGTGTGTATTGACATCGGTTTACGGCATTTTGCGTGCGGCCCCGGCTTTTGAGCGGAAAAAAGCAACATACATTCTGAATTTCACAAGGAATGTGGGTGAATAGGGTTCTGTGGCGCTCGAAAATGAAGTAGGAAAAGTAAATAAGTGATCAAGCGAAAAAACGGCCGGATAAATGTCGATTGACAAGCTATTGGAGCCGTTAATGTTATGTCCACGAGTGATGTTAATCGGCAGCGGCTTAGCCAATTTTTTGACCACGGACTGCGGCTTTAAGCTGATTTTACTACGGCTTCGCTGGACCCCCTATAATAGGCCCCCTTGCTAAGGGATTCTGTAAATAGGTGTAAGAAATAACACGACTCTGCAATATTAATATCTCTTCATGGTTACAAAATCAAAGAAAATAACGGATAGAGCCCCCAAGTTTGAATTTGACCATCCCGTTAATTTGACTTCCATGTGGTATCGACTCCCCGCCTATTTTAACCCAACCGATTATTCTGACAAGGGCTGTCGAAAGGCAGAGCGAAACAGCGGGACCAGGGGTAGTGAAATCGTACAGGCCTTAGGACGTTTAAGGGCACTACTGTGGTGGGTTATCATGCTTGATGTGGTGATTTATAATGCTTGATGTGGTTGTATTTTTTGCGTACAGTACTCAGTATAGATTTGCTAGTATGATGTGAAAAGGTGAAAAGATGTTTTCGCTTTCCTACTGAAGTTTACAGAAAAGAATGAAGTTAATAGTAGTGAAGTTTTGTATTTCTAGTAAACCGATTTCATTGATTCATTGATATAAAAATTCGAAGATAAGCATTGATATATTATTCTTACTTGGTGAAAAATGCCATTAGGGAATTGTTTGATGTCCTTGCACCATGTTAATTGCACTGAGTGAATGTAAATGAGAGTGAATGTTACGTCTTCATCGTGGGCACATGGCATGCCTTCCACCGTCAACAGGTATGCTCACTCCGGTAATATACGATGCATCGTCGGATGCAAGAAATGCAACGGTATTAGCAACTTCTATGGGTTCACCAATTCGACCAAGTGCATGTGTGGTTTTCGAGTGCTCTAAAAACTAAAAAGAAAATACGAAATAGAGGATGACGGGAAAAGATATGAAATGTTTAAACTAATAACGGAACTTTAAGGAACTATCGAGACTCGGATGAAAGATGAGAATAAAGTTTTTCAAGAAGAAGACAGTTTATACAACTAAATAACTTAATAACAACATATTTCCTATTCCAGACTCAATTTGAACTTAAAGTTAAAAAAGAAAGCAAGTTCAATTGAATTAATTGAATTTGCTGTAAAAATTAGTATTCAAATATATTTTTCGATAAGGCTCAGTGTAAAACCGGGCCAACATGTCGGCCAACATCGCCGAAAAAAATTGTTCGCAAACATGTTGGCACGGATTGCTATAGATGTTGGCCTAATAAACAACATGTTGTTGACGAAAAAATGTTGGACAACATTAACATAGATTGGAGCCAAACTGATGTGTTGGTAAGGTTTGCCATGTCTCGCCAAAATGTTGGCACAGCATGATACATTTCGGTTGTTATTTCGGAGGAAATGAGCAATAGATATAAGCTGGCGGTTTGAGTTGGACCACGAGTTTTTTCTTCATCGTAGTCAACCAAAAGAGCAAGCAATAAACAAACAGCTGCTTCCTTTTCGGCCATGTTTGCAAAAGATCACTTGTAGATGATATCAGCTTCCCAAACATCTCAGAAATTGTGATGATATGGCAAATCGTACAAACATGTTGGCCTATTTTTCAGCCAACGTGTTGGCCAACAATGTTGGCACGGTTTGCGCTCGCCTTAAGGAATTGTCAGTGCCATTTTGTTGAACAATTAAGCCAGCCTCAACTCAGACCAAAAAATTCCTTATAAAAAACAAAATATGTAAGTTGCGAAAACTCCCTCAACTGGGTTTTAAGAAGAATGTTAAAAAAACTCACTCGTGCATATTCATCATCATTCATGCCTCCACGTTTGTGAATCTCAGTTGCTATAACTCCAGGGCTGAAAAATAAAATGTATAGACAGTATAATAATACCACACCAAAAGGAAAAGCTTTCGATCACTCTCGATCATAGCAGTCCTATTGTCGAAGATGTAGTCGTTGGAGCATTGCTACAAACCAAAAGACCTAGCGGCAAATTTTGCTTAAGTGTTTAATCAAAGTTCGGAATTTTGAGCGAGTGCGTTTCTGAAGGTTCATCTCTGTAATTTTCAGCACATTTATTCTCAAATCCAGATGAAAATAAAAGAGTTGAGGGAAACTAGCATGTTGCCTGTGTCAATAACACTAGATTGCAGGTTTTTTATACCAGAGGCTTTGAAGTATTTGCAGGAGTACACGTTTTTTATTTTATGAGAAAGTTTTTTTTGGGCCAGTATTGAAACTTTCTTAGATATTTCATGTTTTCAGTGCCAAAACTTTCTTGTGACTTTCTTAGCAAAAATTTTAGAATGCAGTATTTCTGTGAATGCACAGTTTAAGGCACTGTATACATTGCACTTATACCACGTTTTTCATAGAAAATTATCATAAGACTCGTTTAATAGCAAGATGTACAACTGAACAGAAGAGGGAAGACAACACACAGAACATTAAGAGTGAAAATATGAAACAGAACTCTCTTAAGTTTAAAGAATCCAGTGTTGACCTTTCTAAGTTTTTAGCATGTTGAGCACTACTTTCTTATAACCCACTTTCTAATAAAAAAAAAAACGTGTATCACGCAAGGAATACGTACTTGACAGAATTACATCGAACACCTTTTGGAGCCAATTCTGAAGAAAAAAAACAATTAACACGCATTTAATACTAACTTTTAACACCATTTAGAGAGTGCTGCTCCGAGCTAGAAGACGAGGCAGAGCATTTCAGGAGACTGTAAAGGCACATTTACACAAGCATGCCGCTATTTTTACAGACCATACTACCGTGGCTGATTTGGACAACTTAGTCCTTATCTAAGACTGGCAGTAAGGCTGGCGGCCACTTATCATGGTAGGCGGCCGCCTGTTTAATGATAGGGGGCCACCTGTTTGTAGATAAGCGGCCGCTTGTTTTGAGATGAGCGGCCGCTTGTTTTGAGATCTCTCTTGGTCTGTATTTTGCTTGTTTGAAGAAACTTAGTCTTTATTTTCTTTACACGTTTACACGTCGTTTATTCGTCGTATATTCATCATAAGAGGAAAATGCCAATCGGTTCAAAACATGGACACAACATAGTGGCAAAGCAGTACAAAGTCAGCCTTGATATCGAATAAATCAACCCACCTAACGCCGTACATCGCGTGAATTGATCAACACCACTTTTCGTCACACAATATGCGTTTACTCCACCAAACTGCGAATGGAAAGAGAAAAATATATTCATAGGAGTGTTAATTTTGAAAAAAAGCCGGAGAAAAGCAACGAAATGAAATGTTTAGAAACTTGGCACACGGACTCTGCGTGGACTACACAAGACTACTAACAAGTAATGAAATCTTGAAGCTAACAGGCTCATAAGTTCGATAAAGAGAGGTAATAGGTTGTTTTAGCAACAGGACGCCACAAATGAAGAAGACGTCATGAGCAGACAAACAATCTGGGCACTAGTTAATTTCCCGCGTCTTGACATTCCGCGTTCTAGCGACAACGTCATCTTGGCTGTTTTCACCTCCTCATGAAAACGTCAAAATTTTACGTTTCTCTGGAAGCTGCAGCAATTACCTCAGCAACCGAACCAGTTTGTTATTGCGAAATTTAGATTTTTAATGAACACCTATCGTAAAAACTGCGAAAGAAACGAAGTCAGGATCAAGTGGTTGGCTATAAGACTTTTTGCTTCAGCTAGCCTTACACTTAGGGCTTAACCGAACTTTTTTGACAAAGACGGAGTTCTGATTGGTGGTCACGTCCTATTGCTCAAACAGTCTAATGGCCTTCAAGGCTCGCTACAAGTTTAGCTACTCATTACTTGATCAGATTGTTACATCATATAAGATAACAGTAACTGTAATGCAAGTTGAGAGACAGTTATGAATATATACTTAAAGCCGGTTTCCACTAGGCTGATTTTTCCGCGCGTAGCGGAGCGGATATTGTATTTGCATTGTTGTTATGTCTAACAATGTCGCCTCTAAATGCCCCGGTACGCACATTTTCGAAAGTTAGGTTGACTTCAACTTTATCGCCGCGTCCGAGGGCGCCTGCCAAACAAATCAAAGCTTTTCACACGACTTCGTTATTCTAACTGGAGCACTGATTCCTAGTGGAAATTGAATATCTTTTTTAACGCGTGCCTTGTTTAAAAAAAACAGCCGCTCCACTGTACGCGGAAATAATCAGCGTTGTAGAAACCGGCTTAGGTGAGTTGAAAACAAAAAGGAAAGCTACTAAACTTACAGCACGTATTCCGTTTACACTTGAAACATTAACAATGCATCCTGAAAACAAAGAACAGTTCACATGACTGGGCCCTAATCTAAACAGTATTGTTTTGAAACCCCCCAGGGGGTCATGGCTTAAGAACGAACGGGTATGTGCCGCCCGGATTTTACAAACCCACCCACTTATAATGTAGACCTATGCAGAAACAGACCCCTATTTTATATGAGTAGAAATAAGCGGCATGTGAAAGTAATAAGACTTCCTAGACTTTCTAGCTTTTTTCGTCTGACACTTTTCAGAGTATAAACGTGTCCCTCTCTAAAATGTACACAAAATTCCTGCCAAATATTCACATTTTAGACAACACATTATAGCATATTCTTGCCAACTGTATCAATCAAGTATCTTACTCAATCCCAGAAATCTGGTTGAATAACATCAAAAGTTGCACTGAACGCAATTTTGGCGCCACAAATCTTAGAAATTGAGCGCCAAAAACTCCCAAGCTTCCTCGCAGGTCTGGTTAATTTCACACCTTTTGATCCGACCTTTGCAATAGATAGGAAAGAAACCACATTTCTCATTGCCCGATAAGATAATGGGAGACGGATCTCTCCCGAAACGTTGCCCAACTAAATATGAAAGGCTTGTCATGATTAGTAGTGACTATTATGTCTAATACGGTGTCAGAAACAGCCTTGAAAATTCCGAATATATTTATCCTGCCTTATATATTTAACACAAAAAGCGTTGAAGGACGGTACTTTGAAAAAAGACAACACATTTTAGCATATTAACCATATTTATTCAAATACTGTAAGTGCCCGGGTTGCATATTCAAAATCTATCTCAAAGGTGCAATTATTTGAAAATTTGTGATAAAACTATAGTTCTGACGAAAACTAAGTTTTACAACAACTTCAAGAGGGTGGCTCTTGATTCGTCTCATAAAGAGCTTGTACATGAACTTACATGAACTAAGAACGGATGGTCTAAGACAATCCTGACAGCCAGCTTAAACTTAAGGGATGCTTAATTGCGGTGAGCGTTTGGGGATTGTTCTCAAAGTTTTAGTCAACTATAAAAGCTTGTTAAATGTTTCAAAGATCTATCTTAAGATTAAAGATCTGTTTTACGACAGAAATATACCAAATATTAGGCGCAAAATTTATCTGGAAAATAAAATAATTACACTTACCCTTTGATTTGATGAGATGTGGGACGGCCAAATGGGTTAAGTAAAAAACAGATCTGAAAAAATTCAAACAAATATGCTTATTATTTCAACATAGATTGTATTAGATTCAAGTCGAGTAAAATTGGGTTAAGTCAAGTCAAGTCTTGTCGATTTGAGTCAAGTCAGGTCAGGTCAAGTCAGGTCAGGTCAGGTCAGGTCAGGTCAAGACAAGTCAAGACAAGTCAAGACAAGCAAAGACAAGCAAAGTCAAGTCAAGTCAGGTCGAGTCAAGCCAAGTCAAGTAAGGTAAAGTAAGGTAAAGTCAAGTCAAATCAAGTCAACACAGATTCAAGTAGATTCAAGTCGAGTAAGGGGTCAAGCCAAGTGAAGTAAAACAAACTAAAGTCAAGTCAAGGCAAGTCAAGTCAAGTCTAGTCTAGTTGAGTTGAGGTAAGTCAAGTCAAGTCAAGTCAAGTCAAGTCAAATTGAGTCAAGTCAGGTCAGGGCAAGCCAAGCCAAGCCAAGTAAGGTCAAGTAAGGCCAAGTCAAGTTAAATCAAGTCATTCAAAGTCAAATCAAGTGAAATCATGTCAAGTAAAGTCATTTCAAGTCTGGTCAACTCAATTCATTTTGAGACAAGTGAAGTCAACTCAAGTCATATCAAGTAATGCCAAGTTTAATCAAGCAATGCCAATTCAAGGTAAGTCAAGGAAAGTCAATATTCAGATTAAAATACCTGAGATTAATATTCATTATTTTATCAAACTGTTCCAATGTTGTTGTTTCTATTGTGCCTTTGATGACAATACCAGCATTATTAACCTGGAGATAATAAATTGTTCAATAACAAATCAGTTAACAACAAGAAAGGTCCTTAGCATCATGATATAACCATCCGTGTTCCCAGAATGAATAGGTGAATGATTGCAAGTATTGGCTTTTTCACAGTAAGTCATGTCACACTTCATCAAAAACTCACACTAAAATAGCCTGACAACTACTAAAATGTGAAAAAACGAAAGTGATAAAGAGATACAAATAGTATGGTGTCTTTGCTGAGAATTATGCCGTAGACCAAAATTGCCAGAAGAATATTTTGGCAGACTTTTGTGGCCAGGAGCAGGGCTGAAATTGGTATGAAAATTGAGATTTGACACAATTGGATTGGGGTCTGTGGATGAGGTTGGGTATAACCCAGGCAGTTTTGTTGGGAGTCCAATAAATTTGAGGTTTGACCTCCAGTCATGGAAACAAAAGATCAAGGGTCAAGGTCTCTGAGGCCTTTTACCTATTTGAGGCCTCCTTAGCATCTTAAATTTTTGCAATAAACACACCACTTCAACTTAAGGTACTTAATGTGGAGCAAAGCAAACAAAACTGTAAAATGCCAACAAAAGACATCTCTACATATATTTACAACTTTGACAAGCTTTAACACTTACCAAAATGTCTAGACATTTAAAATGTTCAATTGTTTTTTCAATTATCTCTTTCATGTGACTCTCTTCAACAAGATCTCCCCTTATGCACAAAGGCTGCAAAATCAAATAAAGAAAGCAATGCAATTTCCATGTTCCAGGTGAAACCACTCAATTGAGTTACTTTAAACTTCCCTTCACACAATTTATTCATCTGGCTCTAAACAATTTTTTTTATAAGAAACTAAAAAATTGATCCAGTACTGAAAGTTTCTTAAAATTTTCAGATTGTGAGTACTGAAAGTTTCTTAAGAGTTTTCTTGAATATCCATATTGGCAACATAGTAATTTTATCTGAATGATGTTCCAAATCCATTTATCGATCCTATTTGCATGCATATGGGTGTCTGTTTGTCTGCTTGTCACAGAAATGCTTTATCGTAGACAAAGCACTGAAAACAAAAGTAACTTTTCTGCTGTCTGAGGTGCAAAGTTTTCTTTGCGAAAAAAATCCAGTACTGGAGTTTCTTAAATTCTTGGCCATTCGAGAGTCTGGGTTTCTTATAAAGAGTTTCTTATAAAAAATATGTGTATGCTACTGAACACACTCAACGCTACAGAGCACAGAATACACATATTTTGTTTTATAAGAAACTGTTAATAAGAAACCCAGACTCTCTTGAATGGCCAAAAATTTTAGAAACTCCAGTACTGCAAATGTTTTCCAAAGAAAGTCTTTCATCTCAACCTGCAAAATATTTTTTGTCATTCCTCGTGTTTCATTGGCAATATAGTACTCTTGTGACACGCAGACAAATTGGACAGCCACAAGCATTCAAATACAATAGATAAATGGGTTGAAAACATCATTCAAATAAAGTTACTACCTTGCCAATATAGATATTTAAGCAACTCGTAAGAAGCTCAGTACTGAAAATCTAAAATTCTAAGAAACTTTCAGTACTGCTTCAATTTTTTAGTTTCTTATAAAACAAAATATGTGTAGGGATTAATATAATATAATAATATAATATAAGTACTAAAAGGGGCTGGAAGGCCAAGGCCTATAAAACCCTGGTTGAGTACTGCTACTACAACTAATCTACTCGAAATTCAAATTTAGAGTTTCCATTTCCATTAAATGTGACTAGAAGACATTTCACAGTCCTGAACAAAAACCCTCCAAAGTACCATACAGCAATTATCTGGTGGATGATATTACATCACGTAAACCATTATAGATACTATAATATATGTGACATCAGTACAATTGGACCAAGAGGAGGGTGCAACCAGGGCAGTGCCCTGCGGAACAGACCTTCTGGGGGCCTGTAGTTGGATAAAGATTTTTTAAAAAAACATTCATGGCAACATTTTGAGAAACTTGAATATGTGCTGAATAGAAATAATTGGCTTAAGGGACAAAGCTGTTGCTTCAGAGGATTTCTTTTTTACTACTGTTTTCACATCTGGGGAGGGCAGCTGCACACCTTTACCCCTAAAACCAAGTTTCATCCATTGTGTGGCATGATCAACATTTAAAAGAATCTTTAACTCACTTCTTCAATGTTATTATTAGTCTCTTGACATTCTTTTTTTGCTTGTTGCAAAGCCTCTTCACTCCTCCCAGTAAGGACAAGTTTTGCACCATACTTTGCAAATAACACAGCAATGGCTTTTCCTAGTCCAGAGCTTGCTCCTGAAATTTTACAAAATCAGATATCATTAACTACCTAATTATTGTATAACCTAGGGTTAAATGACCAGAGTTACTTGTTGACTATTAAAAAGTCACTGTGTTGCGACCTCTGTCCTTCAGTTTCTACTCGCTTTGTTTTCAGTTTGTCTTTTGGCATACAATGGAGATCCGTTAACACATTTTCATCTCTTCCATGCAGACCTCCATTGTAAGCCAAAAGACAAACCATTGACTATGGACAAACTGAAAAACAAACTGAGTAAGTACAAACTGGAGGTCACCCAGTCAAAAAGTCTCAGGGCTGTGCTCTGAGAATTAATAATAATTAAGCACCTCTCCTCTTAGCCACCTTTCAAATAAGAGAGGTGTACGCTATAAGAATTCCAGAATTCCCCCCTCGAGTTTGCGAATTAAGGTGAGCGTCAGGTCATCGGACGAACTGAAAGGTCAGAGGACATCGTCCTCGTGGCTAGGCCCTACATCATGGCGTCATCCACACAACCAAAACAGAAAAATAGCCTCGTAGCAAAAAGACAAATAAAATACATTCTGTTTGAAAACTCAAGACTGCATACCTGTTACAACAGCAACTTTTCCCTCCAAATTTGGCATGACTGGCAAACAAGCTCGTCATATAAAAGAGAGAGACCAGATAGAGACAGGCAGACACCACGACCAAGGAGGGCGGAAGGCAAGCGGCAGAAGATAACATGCTTCAACACCAGGTTTGGCTTTACCGTGGGCATAGTCATAAGAAAACTATAGTCTGGAAGCGAACAATGGGCCCATTGTTCGCGCGATTCATATGTTGAATGAACAACAACAACAACGCGTAGGTGCAATCGTTTTGACGTTCAAGTGAAAAATCAATGGATGAAATGGATGAAGACTTCATTTTCGGAGAAGATTTGGAGTTATTTATCGACTTTTTGGATGATGAATGGGCGGAAACGGATGAAGCTATTCAACAGCAACTTCAGGAAATTGAAGACGAGGTATGAATTGCATAATATTATTTACATTTTACTTGTACACCCACCCAATTCATACTGCGACGCGACTGGGCTTTTCTCGTTTATTGGTCTCTTACCTCGTGTCGTGTTTTACCCTGAAGTTTCTGTTTTAAGTAACCTATGTTTTAATACATATTTAAAAAATCAATTTCTTTCACAGGTCGCTAATGCGGAAATATTAAATTGCGAGAAATGCAAAAAGAAATACAAAACAAAACGTGGCCTGACTCGCCATATGAAAGCAAAGCACCGTGAGAGTGATGAAAACAAAACAGATTGTTCCTCACCGAAAATACCCCCATTAGAAGTCAAGCAAATGTTAATGGATGCAACGCAGAAACTATCAGCAGACAAATGTTTCCTGAAACATACCGATTCAAGTTTAAATCTTTTGCAACCAGTATTCAGGAATGCATTGAAATCAGAAACAAATTCTCAAATGTTATTGATGGTTTCACTGGCAATGCTGAAAATTTTATTCAGCATCTTATCAGTTGCTTTATGGAGGTTGTGTAAAAACGATTGGGAATCTAGAAGAGCAAGAAGCAACTATTTTACTAACTGAGTTTTTGAATTTTTGTCTTGCAAAGTTAAGTGGTATGGTTAATGATTTTGCCAACATAACACCACCAAATAGTAATAAACAACTTTCAGACAAAGAAATTCATGCATTAGAGTACCTTACTGGTTACTGCTTTAGAAATACTTATTGGAAAATAAGGAATAGCAAAGCATCAAAATCAGATGCATGTCAACAAATTCTCAGCATTCTTAAGGCTGCTAAAACAGAATCAGCTCAGCCATTGGTGGACATGAAGAATAGAGGGGGCCTCTGGAAAGTCGGGTCACCTGCTATTTCACTATTTAAGAGGGTCGAAAGTATTTTTTCCCATTCTTCTCAAAAAAACAGACAGATAATAAATGCAGAAGATATATTAAATGCTACATTGAAAGACCCCATTTGTAGATCAAACATTTCTGTTTTAATTGCGAATGCTGAGATGGAAATAGAGAAAGAAGTTGGAAAAAGCGTTTTCGAGCATTTAATTTTGCTTTATGTCAGGGTTCGTTGTCATTCATTTGCCAAGGACTTGAAAGAAAAACATAAAGTTGCAAAAAAGTCTTCACAAAAAAAGTCATTACGAAAAGAAATTAAGAAAGCTAGCACAAGCACAGATTTGGGACATTAATTTTTTACCATGCAAGACATGTAAGTAGTGAAAACTATCCAGATTTCTTTATTTTCTTTAAATGCCACTCCATGTTTGAAGAACCATTTAAAAAATCTTTATTCAATACTAAACAGATGAGATCAACAAATAAAACATAACAATTTTTGTCTGTGTTATCTAGAAATTAGTTTTTTGGGTTTTTTCATCCCAGCCATTTGAATGAAAGTGTTTATTTGTTACTCTTCTTTCTTTTTGGTAAAGGTTCATCTGATATTACATTCATCTTTGTAGAACCTGACTGAACATTACCAGCTATTGGAGTGATACTAAACTGGGACTTTATAATATTATCATTGTAACCCACACTGCGTAGATTTGGGTTATCACGCGATGTCCAATGGACCTTTGCCTTCCAAAATAGTTCTCAAGTCGTCTTGGCAGAAGCGTTCAGTTAATACATATTTTACCCCAACTGACAAAAGGTATTTAGTAACATCGACCAAAGAATATACTGTCATCTGAAGGCCTCTGTAGGTCTGCCAAGAAATAAACATTGCCTCTTTGTTTGATTTGGTAAAGTTTCCTTGCCGTTCTGTGATGGACTTTGCCAATCTTCAAAGTATTTCAAAACCGGTTTTCAAGCCATTCAAACCTTGGATCTTCCAGGGACTCATATGGCCTCAAAGCAGCTTTCTGCTTATGGTGATGTTCTTGTGTATTGCGCACATTTGCACAATCAAAGAACTTGTCCATATATTCACAGAAAGTAGCTGTACCACTAGCTTCATCAGGACCATAAGCTTTCAAAACTTTTGCCATACTGGAACTTAATACTTGCACTGCAAGTTTCACACGCATCACAGAGTATGGAGTGAGATTCACATGATCAGAAGTGAGCTTGGGTAGCAACTTTAGACCACATTCAAGATCTTCATTATAAATCTGGCTGATATGGCTCCAAAGGATATAACAGCCATTGTTCCATAGCAAGCGGGTTCCCTTTCCAGAACCAGATTTAGCTAGATTGTTCCTTGCAGTTTTCATCAGGTGTGGTGCATCTGATAAAAAATAAATAAAACGGTATTGTGCAAAGAGATTTACCGAACGGTATGTGACTTTCTTTTCAGATTCAGCACCAATACTTTTGTGCATGTTAAAAAAGGTACGGTTTGATGATGCACCATCTGCAACTGCTGCAATCACACAAAGGGAACATGTTGTCTCTAATATGGCTACTGCCCGCCAAAACAGAGGGAAAAGTTGAAATGAAGTTATGCCATCTGTAGCAAATGTTATGGCTGTAAGACAATGGATTCACAACACTTTTGATGAGAAATACCAAAACATGTGTGGCTAGTTTATTGGATTTATCTAATGTGGCATAGTTTATTTCTGCATCGCCAAGATCTATAAAGCCAATTAATTCACCACTGTTCTTGTCCCAGACAAGGTCCTCTTGGATCTTCATTTCATCAAAAGAGATGATAATGTATCTCTCACAAGCAGTAAAATTTGATGTTTTGCTTTGTAATTCTGAAACTACCATGTCATTGAATCCTCTTTTAGGTCGAATGTAATTACGATAATCACGGAGAGTGCGAAGACTTGGTAAAACCATAACCCCAGATCCAACTTTATCATTCAAACGAAGTTCGTTATATGCTGCAGTTGATTTTGCAGCAACAGCTAAACAAAACTTTATTATCATTGGATGATAACGAACTTGGCTAGGCGATTGTTGAATGTATTTTTGTTGTTCTAGCCAAAATAATTTCATGAATGGTGGGATTTTTCGGTCGTCACAAGTACTGAAAATTTGCTTGAAATCATCTCCGAGTTCTGGACTTACTGGTTTTGATGAATTTTTTATCTCTTGTTTCATTTTGGCAACTTCATTCTCTAACTGTTTGCATTGTAAGCGACTCTGCTGAAGGGCCAACTTTACTCTGACTGGTTTTGTTGCAGATAATGGTGCTTTCAATTTGGCTGGCAAGCATTCAGTTGTTTCCTTTGTCTTTAATTGCTTCAATTCATATTGTTCTTTTATTATACATTCTGGGCATTTGCTACTTGACTTGACTAAGACATGACATTTATTTGCACGCAAATATTCATCTTGTGATAATGTTATATGCTGTTTCCAAGAGTTTGATGAATTATTTAACTTTGGAATAACATGCCTCTTTACACTTTTGTCTGAATGATTGATATGTAATTGGAAGTCTATCCCAGAGCAAAGATCACTGTCTCCAATTCCTTTACTAACTTTGAAAGTGTAACATTTCTCATAGATCCTTCATAATTACTCACAACAAAGCAGTTTTCATTCAACAACCATCCAAAACCCGTATCATAAAATTCAGCTCATTGTTTACCCTAATCTCAAATCTTGCAATTGCAAATGTAGTGTCCTTCTTTACAATAAAACATTGATCATCTACTTCAGTGATGAAAAAATCAGTCAATTTTAAGCATTTGGATCTTTTAATAAATTCTGTAAAGTCTTTATAGCAAGGAGAGAGTGGAGTTTCAAGTGTTGCTAACTTTGCTGCTTCCCTTTTCTCGATCTGAGAGGTTGGGCGATTGACAGAATCCTTTTTCTGGATACTCTTTTGTGGGAGGTTTAAACTTGGAACGACACCTTCTTTGAGGGTTTTGCGATTATCATCTGCAAGAGAAAGTAAAGAACTGTTAAGTAACCACACATTTATAGATGTAGATTTGTCTAATTTCAAAACTTGGCTTAAATGGAAATGGAAGTTCATTAGATGGCACTCGGGTATAGTTATTCACAAAAAATGGGATTCATATGAAGTATGTATATACCTAGTATTTGAAAAATGGTTGAAACAAGACTGCAAGTCATCCTAGCAGTGACTGGTATGTAGCCAGGGAATATTTCCTCTTCAACAACAACAAAAAATGGACAAGAGGTGAACAGGAAGAGGTTTAGGCCTGTGATACCTATGTTTGCTACACATAAGAGAGCAGGCATTAATTAGACTTCTAGCTATGTATAAATTCATAAAGGTCCGGTGAAATATATAATTTAATAGAGGTACTTACAATAATATAGTTCATTTGGTGCGAAATGTTGTTCACAAACGTAAAGCCTGTCTTCTTCAATCTGCTTTTTCAAATTAGCGTCAATAACTCTGTCGCGGGTTATAACGTTTAAGATTTCATTTCTCCATTTTCTTGATGCATCATCCACAGCTGCAGGTAGTTTGATAATTGAAATCCCCTTGTATTGCTTACTTCTACAAGCTCCGCAGTTGGGAATTGCACAATTTGCACCAGGCATTTGTAAAGATTACATTTTATTCAGGTACACTGGTATAAACTTGTTGGCGAACTGCCGAACTCATCAGAAAGGATATTTTGGTTGCACTTACGGAAGTCTGGGAACTAGCGTTTTGTCAGACAATACTCTTAGGTGCCTAATTGCCGTCCCCCGCTAATTAATTTTTGAAAAATTTCCAACCCCCGCTCTTATTAGGACCCCCGCTTATTAAGTTTGCATTAATATTGATGTTGATATTTTTTACTAAACTTACTTTGACGTTCTTGGTGTGAAATTTCACTTGTACACTCAATTTGTTGGTTAGAACTATGGATTTCCTTAGCCTATAAGCACTATAGGGCCCCTCGCTTTGCGTTTCAGCAGTTTCCAGACAAAGTTTGTCAAACAAAGTCCGACCCCCCGTTTATTCCGACCCCCCGCCAATTAGATCCTGACGGTAGTTCCAACCCCCGCCTATTCCGACCCCCCAGCAATTAGGCACCTAAGAGTAAAAGTAAAAGTAAAGTAAAGTAAAGAAAAGTAAAAGTAAAGTAAAGAAAAGTAAAAGTAAAGTAAAGTAAAGTAACGCAACATGACGTGACGTAACGTAAATTAAAGTAACATAACGTAAGGCAAAGAAAAGTAAAGAAAAGTAAAAGTAAAGTAAAGTAAAGTAAAGTAAAGAAAAGTAAAGTAAAGTAAAGAAAAGTAAAAGTAAAGTAAAGTAAAGTTAAGAAAAGTAAAAGTAAAGTAAAGTAAAGTAAAGAAAAGTAAAAGTAAAGTAAAGAAAAGTAAAAGTAAAGTAAAGTAAAGTAACGCAACGTGACGTGACGTAACGTAAATTAAAGTAACATAACGTAAGGCAAAGAAAAGTAAAGAAAAGTAAAAGTAAAGTAAAGTAAAGTAAAGTAAAGAAAAGTAAAGTAAAGTAAAGAAAAGTAAAAGTAAAGTAAAGTAAATTTAAGAAAAGTAAAAGTAAAGTAAAGTAAAGTAAAGAAAAGTAAAAGTAAAGTAAAGAAAAGTAAAAGTAAAGTAAAGAAAAGTAAAAGTAAAGTAAAGTAAAGTAACGCAACGTGACGTGACGTAACGTAAATTAAAGTAACATAACGTAAGGCAAAAAAAAAAGTAAAGTAAAAGTAAAAGTAAAGTAAAGTAAAGTAAAAAGAAAAGTAAAAGTAAAAGTAAAGAAAAGTAAAAGTAAAGTAAAGTAAATTTAAGAAAAGTAAAAGTAAAGTAAAGTAAAGTAAAGAAAAGTAAAAGTAAAGTAAAGAAAAGTAAAAGTAAAGTAAAGTAAAGTAACGCAACATGACGTGACGTAACGTAAATTAAAGTAACATAACGTAAGGCAAAGTAAAGTAAAGAAAAGTAAAAGTAAAGTAAAGAAAAGTAAAGTAAAGAAAAGTAAAGTAAAGTAAAGAAAAGTAAAAGTAAAGTAAAGTAAAGTAACGCAACGTGACGTGACGTAACGTAAATTAAAGTAACATAACGTAAGGCAAAGAAAAGTAAAGAAAAGTAAAAGTAAAGTAAAGTAAAGTAAAGTAAAGAAAAGTAAAGTAAAGTAAAGAAAAGTAAAAGTAAAGTAAAGTAAAGTTAAGAAAAGTAAAAGTAAAGTAAAGTAAAGTAAAGAAAAGTAAAAGTAAAGTAAAGAAAAGTAAAAGTAAAGTAAAGTAAAGTAACGCAACATGACGTGACGTAACGTAAATTAAAGTAACATAACGTAAGGCAAAGTAAAGTAAAGAAAAGTAAAAGTAAAGTAAAGAAAAGTAAAAGTAAAAGTAAAGTAAAGTAAAGTAAAGAAAAGTAAAAGTAAAGTAAAGTAAAGAAAAGTAAAAGTAAAGTAAAGTAAAGAAAAGTTAAGTGCGAAGTAGAACAAAGCAAAGCAGGAAAAAATAAAGTAAAGCAAAAGTAAAGTAAAAAAGTATGCCCGAAAATGTTTCCGCTGTTAATTGCAATCTTAAAGAAAAAAAATTAAAGCAAATTGAAGTAAAGTAGAAAAAACAAGAAAGTAAAGAAAATTAATGCATAATAAAGAAAGGTAAAGTCATATAAATTAAAGAAAAGTAAAGCAAAGTACAATAAAGTAAAAAGGAGAAAGTTAAGAAAAATTAAAACGAAGTACAGTAATGTATAGAAAAGTAAAGCAAAGTTAAGTTAAGTTAAGTTAAGTAAAGTAAAGTAAAGAGAAGTAAAGTAAAGCAAAGCAAAGTAAAGAAACACGAAAGTAAAGAAAATTAATGCATAATAAAGAAAGGTAAAGCCATATAAATTAAAGAAAAGTATAAAGAAAAGAAAAGTAAAGTAAAGTAAAAAAGAGAAAGTTAAAAAAAGAAAAACGAAATACAGTAATGTACAGAAAAGTCAAGTCAAGTCAAGAAAAGTCAAGTAAAGCAATGCAAAGTCAAGTCACGTTAAGTAAAAGAAAAAACAAAGTAAAGTAAAGAAACGTTATGCAAGACAAAGTAAAGAAAGCATAGAAAAGTAAAGTACAGTAAAGTAAAGTTAAATGACAATAAAAAAAAGTAAAGTAAAATGACAAGAAATCAAGTAAAATAAAGAATTAATCTTAGCCAAAAGCCTACCTTCTTGATATCATGAAATACATCCTCTTTAAGAAGGGGTGCAAATGCTTTCACAGAATTAACATCAAAAAGAAATGACTGAGTTGCAAGTAAATAGAGTATAGCAGGTATTCCATGGATCTGACAATGCATCATAACTGATAAAAAGAAATTAATCACTTTGTTAAGATTTAAAAAAGACAAGCATATTTTAGGAGCGAAAATAGAAGTTTGATTCCCACATTGCCAAAATAAGTAAAAAGCTGCAGAACAGTTAAACACGTTAAGATACATGGGTGAAAAAGAAAAAAAGACCATAATAAGTTCATTTATCCTTTGCTATCTCAATTACTGCCCGTTGATATGAACGCTATGTAGCAAGCATGGCCAAGATAAACCAGAAAGAATAAATTTAAGAGCATTGCGATTAGCTAACTCTGATTACACGTCCTCGTACGAAAATTTGCTTGCGAAATCTGAAGAAACTAAACCATCCAATCCATTAGAACTCTATCATACGAAATCTACAAAAATTTTAAGCTCGCTCTAATAAACGGCGGCTCTCCAATAAGCGGCGCTTGCAGAGTTTGAATGTTCTTTCATTAATTCCTTTTTGGCATATTTTTCAATGCAAATAAGCATATTCTCATTTGTCGCAAAAAGCTCAAACAATTCCGACAGTATCGGAGCATAAGCAGTATTTCATTGAAAGAACATTGTTTTTGATTGCTTTCCGCAGTTCTCTATTTGTAAATACATAAATCAATGGATTGACAATTGCACCAACAGCAACAGCCATGTCTGCAACATCAGAAAATACATGTGAGATTAGTAAAGGCTCTTTAGTAAGTAAGCCAAACGCGCCAAGTGTCGTCGGCAGCCACGTCAACACAAAAGCAAGTGAGATTCCAAAACAGTACAACAAAGCGCGAAACTCCGACTTTAGGCCTTTGCTTATAGATATAAACTTTCTTCTGCGTTCTTTTTTTCTTCTAACGCCAGTTTCTTCAGAATAAGCATCATTCTCAAACCGTATTCCCACAGTGCTGACATTAGAATGTATTGTCTTCGTTTCACACTTCTCCCAAGAAACCCGTTCATCCGGCTGATTTCGCACTTGAAGTTTTGAAAATGTTTCTCCTAAACTGTTTCTTCTTCGTTTCACTGTTGTTGATGAACTATCTTGACCTTGAAAATTTCCTGGTATTTCTCGTGGCGAAACATGTCCTTTTGTATGGTTTTTTGCTCCAGTATCACAATAACTTGGTAGACTTGAACATTTCCGCAAATGCTTATGAACGTTATAACTGTGTAAAGTTACTTCAATCGCTCTTTCAAAGCATCTGGAAGCATTACAGGCCATTTCAGAGCTTTGTCTAGTACTATATGCAGCATGGTTTAAAACATTTGTCAGTGGTATTACTAATTCTGTTCTTTGTGGTGATATATTCTGAACGGCTGCACAATTTGAATTTAAGATGCTATTTTCGATATAGTCTTTTATTCTGCAATCTTTCAATTTATCTTCCCTTACTGTCTCAGACGCTTCATAAGTCGTATAAGGAACCAAACGTTTCACCTTCTTTATCTGCACGAGGACAATTCTAAACATTATGACATGCGCAGTAGACAGTATGAACAGTGACGTCATCATTGTTACCGAGACGATGACGCCATAAAATTTCGGCAAATGTTTTGTGTATAGGCCGATGTAGATGGTCACACCGAGAACCAGGCCTGAACACAGCCACGCTACTCCTATCATAATATTAACTCGCTTTTTCGTTAAGCAAAGAACGTGCCTAAGTGGGAACAAAACAACGTAAAGGCGACATGACACCATCATTGTTAACTGTAGTAGTGAATTCAAATAGGACGCTAACAGTATGGCTAGGCCCGTTTTTATCAGCACTCTATATTTTGCCAATTGATGCTTTTGTAAATAGTAAATACGGTAGATTGCCGCTTGGAAAATCTCGTTTAGTCCAACGATTGCGTTTGCAATGCATAAATGAAATATGAACATGTTCAGATTCTCACGCAAACGTGGCTTGAATAAGAATATCAATATAAGAAAGCCATTTATGAATAATGCAAGTCCACCAAGAGATCCTAATAATGACATTGTTAGAGTTGCTTCCATCTTTAGTTCAAACAGCCTGGCTAGAAAACTCTGAAAGCTCTCTTTCGCCTCGGTATACAAGTTTACGCTTGAGCTCGTTTTCAAATTCGAGGTATTGTCACGAATTCGTGGTCTTTGCGCACCAATTTTCGTGCTAAAGCTTTTGCTTCCCTGGGTGCTCGTGGCTATTTTTGTCTTCTAAACTACTTGACTAGACAACAAGCATAGCTATTTGTTCTTGTCCGTGTTTGAGTTGACGCTTGTTTTTTTGTTTTCAAATTCTTTCGAAAGTTCGAGTTTTCGGTCTGGATAAGTATTCGTGTTGATGTTCGTGCTGTTCATACCAAAATTTCTTCTTCTTCTATTGCATTCCTTGTAACATGTTTTTATCTATCCTTCGTCCATGTGCACTAAATGAAGCATCATTTATATATAGATTACCCAGAAACTGTATTAGGTAATGGTCCTGCAACCGTTGATCCTAACATTCCAGCCGATAATTCCTCAACAAATCTTGATCAGTGTCATTAAAACTCTTTAACAGGACTTATATTGGTTTGACCGTTGATTCTAACGTTCCAGCCTATCTGAACAGATCTTAATCATTTTCACCAAAACTCTATAAAAGTACATGTTCGTTTGAATATTCTTAACTGAACGAGAATAAATTTGGGTTGTGATAACAGACTTTCAATTAAGTTTGCTCAGCAAGAAAAACTGTGTTTTTCGTTTCTTCGCACTTCATCAGTCCACTTAGTTTTAATACAGCTTTTGATATCAATCTTATGAAATTTGACTATATCTTTGCCGCCGCTGAGCAAAAAAGTCTTAATCCATTTTATCTTTAAACAAAGTTTGATTCACATCAAATCATCTGCTTCGGCCTTTTAAGTCTTTTTTCCATTTGTGTGCTGTCAACACAGTCCATTTTCTATCTTCATTTTATTGCAAATAACAAAATTTCTTCTTCTTCAATTTCTACGCGGAAACCTTGTGATCTTCAACGTATCTTTAATGTAACACCTTGGGTAGTCCATACTGCGACTTAAAGAATTACAATTCTCATTCTCTACTGACATAATCCTTTGTAAAATCGTCTCACCGCGTAATAAAACCACTTCTTTGCGTCGTCCGAAGTTTCCAAACTCCTTTAAATAATGAATGATTATTTAAAAAACGGTTTACTTTTCATTGATCCTTATTTAGCAATTTGTTCAACATAGTTTCAATCAAAACTCATTTGATCATATTTATTGTATTCATACCGGCATTTATCTTTCGTTGACATAAATGATTCCTTGCCCACGTACTTCCATGATATTACCATTTTTCCCATTTTCAATGTAAACTGTTTATAAAAGGGAGGTCGTTCGTATTCAGAATTTCCGTTGACAGAGACCTAACATTTCGGGTGGTATAGAGAATATTCGCGAATGTGCTATACCCAATAAAGATAGCAATACAGCCGATGTGGACTCATAGCTTTTGCCAGCACAGCAGACTAGCATTGTAGAACGAATCCTCTGGGAACACATTGTCGTCCTCGCGACAGATGGGTAACTTAGTTGATTGACTGTAGGCTTTCGGAAATTGAGCCCGTTGAGACTGGAAGACTGGAACCCACGATCTTTCGATTTCGATTTTTACCCAACGTCTTTACCACTGGGCTACAATCATGAACAGTCTGCAACGTGCGGAAGAATGTACTCAGATAGATGAAAAGAACGGGTCATTAACTATAGCAGAAAGTTAGTCGAGTGCTTTTAGAATAGAGTCACTTCGCAACAAAGATCAAACATAATAAAATCAAATAGAATCAAATCAACTCAAACCGAATCAAATCAAGTCTAATCAAGACAATTAAAGTAAAGTCAAATAAAATAAAATAAAATAAAATAAAATAAAATAAAATAAAATAACATAAAATAAAATAAAATAGAATAAAATAAAATAAAAAAAATAAATAAAACCAATCAAATCAAGTCAATCAAATCAAGTCAATCAAATCAAATCAAATCAAATCAAATCAAATCAAATCAAATCAATTAAATCAAATCAAATCAAATCAAATCAATCAAATCAAATCAAAATCAAATCTAATAGAAAAAAATCAAATCAGATCAAATATAATTCATCAAATCAATAAAATCAAACTCAACCATTACCTGCAGCTGAAAGGTCTTTCACCAAATTTGGCTCCTCTAATGTTGCAACATTGGTTTTGATTTTGAAACCTTCTGTTCTCAGTTGACGTAAAACATCTTCACCACCATTATCATTAATTTGCAATCGAAGACTTGAATTTTGCATAGATGTAAGGATAACCACACAGCTGGGTCTCATTTTGGAAAACACCTAAGAAAAATCATGGGGATTTAGCGTTTAAAGAAAGTGATATCACAAACTGGCAAGCACATATTGAGATAGATGATACCGTGAGAAGTCCTCAGCAAATCACTATGGTCCAGACTGCAGAGTATGGCAATTGCACACCTGGGATTTTCTTGCAACAATAGGCTAATAATAGGATAGACAGTGGCGTAGCCAGGGTCTTGGCTTTGGGGGGGCCATGACCATTTTTGGGACCATGACTTTCTACAGGTCGTAAAACGGCCCTCTGAAAAGAGATTTGATGGGCTTTCAAAAGGAGAAAATATGCTGGATAATTCTTGCTTTTCATAATAATTTCATGACAGCAGCGTCTATTGCTATTCCAGAAAAAATTGTTCTTAGACCATTGAAGTTCATGAAAGCTACCAAATATCTACAATCCTGGGCATAATGTGTTGCGAAAAAAGTGAGTTTCCTTCATTTTGTCACATACTTCAGAAAAAACAGCCTAATTTTTGAAAATCCCCCCTCCCCCCATTTCAATGTTGTTTCTTTATGAAGTACAGTAATGGAAAATGACGGAATTTAAGAAATATCAGCAAACAACATTGAGTTGGGGGGTAGGGGGTCCCTAAACAAAATCATTTCTGTTTCTATAGAAATTCTCAACCCTTATGGCGAAGATTGTACGTTGTAAACACAAAATTTGTTACCATGCTTTTTTTAGTATGAAAACATGGAAATAGTCTCAAATTGATTAATGGGAGGCACACAAAACTAGGGGGTCCAGGGGTATGCTCCCTCGGAAAAATTTTCATTTTCCAACCTTTAGTATCGCATAGAATGCATATTTTTTTGCTTGCCTATTGTGTTGTGTTACATACGTTCTGGATATCCGAAGACATCTCACCTCACCTGTTTGTTGGAAACACTTGCTTTCTTTCTATGTAGAACATTCCAGCCAAGAACACTTATACGAAGCAGTGAAAACTTTCATTCTACGTTTATCTACTAGAAACACACTGTGTTGTCTGATCTTTCGTTTACTCTACTAATTTTCTAGTGGTTTTGCCTTTTTGTTCTATTTCATTTTATTTCGAGAACGAGAGAAAGGAGATTGACGTTTTCACTTTTCACCACAGCAGGAATACGCTAGGGAGGTCTTTTGATTAATCTTTAAATCTGTCCGACGGGATCGTAAAAACACAAAAAGGTCCGTACCTTTAGAACCCTTCACACATCGAGACCTATTGCGAAAGGAGGGGTGTGAGTTGAACAATAGTAAACATGTGGCGTTAGTTGCCGCATAACATTAGCTGTAGAACATTTTCCTGGAACAGAGCAGGTGAGGTGGGGTGATATATCTACTCTTTTTCGACATTGAAAAATATTAGAATTTCTCTTACCCCCCCCCCCTACTGATTTTATTGCAGAAATTGACTTTTCTAAAACACCAACTTTTCAACAATTGGGGGGCGACCGCCCCTTGTTCTTGGCTACGCCACTGAGGATAGAACAATAGAAAGTGGCTCTTGCACACCCAAAATCTCTGAAAATTGCAATACTCTGCAAACTAGGCAAGGGTCACTGCTTGACATTGGTGCTATGGCGTTCAAGATGTTTCAGCCAACCATCAATTTGCCCAACTTCCTTTTTGTCTAACCTTCCAGGACATTTTGCCCAACCCATTATAGTCGTTTCGCTCAACCTGAAATAACACTGAAAACGTCTTTTGTGTAGTTACCATTGGGGACTCTGCCCCAAAAACCCTTTTATCACACTGGTCATTGATTTAGCAACAAAACAAGAAATAAATGAAAAATAAGGCAGTTGGGCAAAAGGGAAGTTGGGTGAAATGGAACGGAGGGTGGGGCAAATTGACCTGACACCCTGCTATGCCCACGATCAACAAGATTTTTACCTTTTCCACCCAATCAAACATGTGCTCATTTTTTATCTTTCTCTTTGATTGACAAACGAGGACATCTTGCTTGTCAGCAAAGCTATATATGAAGCATGTTTTATCTGTAAATGCATTTTGATACACACTGTTTTTCTCCTTATCACAATCATTCAGTCCAGCAACCAAACCAACCTTAGTTGCACCCTGACTTAGATAATAAGCATCCATGAATCCGGCAGAAATCTGATCTGTGCAAATGATTAGTTTTGAGATAGCAATTTCTTCTTTTTCCTTAGTTGATGAAATTTTAGAGGAAAGTCTAACAATAAATTCATCTTCAATTTTTCCTTGTTCCTCCACAAGCTGCTCATCTTGTTCTTCTTCAAATTCCAGAGCTCTGTTGAATGCATCATAGCTATCCCAAAGACCAAAAGGAAGTGTCATCATCAAGGATAAAAGTTTAGTAAAAAATATAACTCTCTCCACAGCTGCAATCTGAAGACATTCCCAATTATACTTTTTGACTCCCTGTGAGAAATCACTGACGGCAATGATTATGAGAACCAATCAGATTGCAGAACGTGAAAATCGGCTTCTGTGATTGGCTCATTCAAACTTCCCGCCTCATTTATCACAAAAGAACAAGGCAGAAAATGGCTGACATGATTTTGAGAAGCTGCGAGTGAAGAGCCATAACTTTAAGCTGTCCGAAACAATACTTATATTGAAAAATCCAGTTTTAATCAAGCCGAAGTGTAAAAACAAGTTTTCTTTCTGATGACAAAGCCATTTTTATGCCGTCTTGCCTCAAAATGTAATTTTAGAGGATTCTAGAATTTTGAGGTATTCTTCAAAGTCATCAAATTGGCTAGGCCACGAGACTCAATCTTGAAAGAGCCTCTTTTTCAAGTCACATTCCACAATTCCACCACATGTGTGAAAGTGAAATGAAAGTGTGCTACTTGGGAAAATGGCTGATGATAACGGGAAAAATGGCACTAACGAAATTGGCAGTATCGAAGTATACTTTGCAAAGAAACTTGCTAATAATGACAAGAAAGTGCGAGACAGAGCTGTGAAGAGAATGAAGATATGGCTGTCAAGCAGAAACGGTGATTCGTTTTCTGAGGTTGAGATGATGAAGCTGTGGAAGGGCCTATTTTATTGCATGTGGTTTTCTGACAAGCCTCTCGTCCAGGAAGACCTCGCCAACTCACTTGCAGGTTTAATCCACGGTTTCAAGGATGTCCTAGCGGTGAGAAAGTTCACTGATGGGTTTTTCCAGACCATGGGTAGAGAATGGCATGGTATTGATGCGTTAAGGCTTGATAAATTTTACATGTTAATTCGAAAGTTTCTGCAAAATATTTTTCAGTATTTGAAGAATACAGATTGGAGCCAGGATGCTTTAGAATACCTTTCTGGTTCTTTAACGAATTGCCCTTGTAGTTTAAAAAATGAAAAATTTGCTAACGGAGTCAAAGTTTTTATCACAGAGATTTTTCTTGATGAGCTGATAAATTCTTGCATGAAAGATGCACCCAGTGAAGAAGTTATATCAAGCGTGATTGATCCATTTTTACCTCTATGTGCACAGATAGATGACATCCTTGTTTTTAAAGCCATTGAAGAAAATATTTTGAAGAAACTCCTACCTGGAAGCAGTAACAAAATTGAAGCCTTGAATGTAAATTGCATGAAACTGGCAGATAGAATTTTTGAAGAGGCAGGAAGAAAGAGGGTACCAACAAAGAGACGAAAGGTGCTCTTCAAATACATGAATCTTTTTCGAGAGGCATCTAAAACTCAGGAGAAAGCTGAAAAGATTGTTGATGGAACTGAGAGTACAGAGGCAGACAAAGAAAACAATAAGAAAGAGAAAAGAGAAAAGGCGAAGAAAAGAAAAGGAACAAATAAAGATAAAAATGATAAACTGTCCAAAAAGAAATCAAAAAGTGAAGATGAAAAAGATGGTGTTAGTGATAAGAAAAACGTAGAAGGTGAAGCAGCAGAAGAAATGTCATCTCAAATCTGCATGAATTCGGAAGAATCCCAACCTGATCCGGTTGCTGTGAAGTTGAATTTTGAAACCTCCTTTGCCTTGGAAAAGGATATTGCCAAAGTTAACAAGACCAAGAAAAAGAAATCTAAGAAGCTTAATAAGCAAGTGGAATCAACATTGAAAGAAGATAGTTCTAACAAAGAAGATAGTGAAGTTAAGCAAAGAAAGAGGAAGTCAAAGGATGGGCTTAGTATAGAGGTTGTCAATAAGCAGGCAAAAGAAGATGAACAACAGAGTGGTTTAGAAGATTCAAAGTCTTGTGATAATGGGGCTGCCAGCTTGTTTCCAAATGCAGTGGATGAGAGATTGGAGAATGCAGTACTTAAGGAGTCAGGGAGTGGGACAGCAAAGAAATCTTGCGATGTGGTAGCTGTGGAAACTGCAAAGGCAGTAGTTCAAGAGCGTGGGAATAAAAAAACTGAGGCATCTAGAGAAGATACAGATGGTGGACCCAAGAAAGGAAAGGCCACTGATACTCAAGAAGCTTCAAAAGGCAAAGAAGTTGAAGTACATGTCAATGACAAAATAGGGGATAATGTTTCTGGTGAGGCTGCAGTTATGCAAGAAGCAGAAACATTGAAAGAAGATTCTAATACACAGAATAAAGTTACTACTGAGGTTGACTCAAAGTCAATGGCATCCTCTAACGATGGTCTAGAGAATGCACTATCCCCAAAGAAGCCCCCAAGAAGAAAAAGCCTTGCAAGGAAAGTAAAGAAAAGAAGAAGCAGCCGTGAATATGTGTCTGAAAGTCCATCACAGGAAAATGAAGCAGCAAAGCCAAATAGTCTTGCTATCAAGTCAACAGTTGACAATTCCACTTTGGCAATGCAAGCAAGAAGAAAAACCCCTGCTCGTAAAGCTAAGTCAAGCGAGGAATCTGGTAATACAAATTCAAGCAAAAAGAAAGTCATTTTTGAGCTGTCTAAAAATGCAGTCACATCAATATCAAATTTGAAAATCAGCCCTGCTGCTGTTTTCACGCCAGATCAGAAACCGAAAAAGGGTGTCTTGAAAGAATCAACAGGAAAACGCAGAAGAGCATCAGACTTTTTCTAAAATATATTGAATATTTTACAACACTACAATCTACAAGTTACTCAAGTAAAAAAGTTAGAATTAGCCATTTTTATATTTTTAGTGAAATAATTTCTTTTTGGTAACTTGTGTGAAAGTTCTTTTACTAAATACAAAAGGTTGATGAGAGATAGAACGTTTTTAATTTTTTCTCCTTTGCTTTCCATAGTTTCCAATGACAATACATGTTTATGTTAAACGTTCATACAGACCCCATTTACATGACAGAAACTAGATCAATCTATAGATCATTTCGGTAGAAAAAAATTTCGAAATCGCAAGATATCAATTTTTGATGCGAAAATCGTATAAAGCACCCAGAAATTAGTCTAGGTGCAAAGTTTTGCTATCTCAGCGCTTGTGGAATCGATTTTACGAGCGTCCAAAGTTCACGATTTCATAAGGGCTTTGACCGTGTGGGGTAAAAAGTTTCATCAAGTTCATTTTTTGCGGTCAAAGCCTTTATGAAATCGGGAACTTTGAATGCTCATAAAATTAAGAACGCAAACGCTAGGACACTGAAACTTTGTACCTAGACTACGTTTTGGCTGCTTTATACGATTTTCATATCGAAAACTCGATATCATGTGATTTTGAAAAATTTTAATGCCGTGTGACGTCATACCGAAATGATACATTCAAAAAATAAAGTGTTCTTGCAGGCTTCATTCATCCACTTTAATCATGTTTCGTATCCGTACCAGTTTGGATCAGATTCAGAGAGTTTACCCTGCGCCTACACGGGATCTTAACAAAGCCAGAGACGAGCTTGATCGACTTCTGAACTGAGCCAGAAAAGGTTCGGCTCTTGGTCGGACCAGAGCCGATACAGTTTCTCGCGTGTAGACGGGGTCGTTGACTCAGATAAGACAATGCCAACACAGATGCATTTGCAAATTTAAAAACCTTTCCCCAATGGTTTCTTCCCTTTCAGTAAAACATTCTAATTTGACGAGACTTACAGCAACAATTTTGTCCAGGACAATGCCTTGAAATGTTTTCAAGAAAAAGTGGCTGAAATACAATATACTTAAGTTCCAGTTCTCGAGAAACCACTTTGCTCAGCTTTAAAATGTGATTGTCGGTTTACAAGATTGAAACATTGGAAAGCTGAGATTGTCGATAAGAGCGTTTTCCAGAGTTATCGCATTTTAGGATGTTTTCCAAATCGACATTTCAGTTGGCTTGCTTGTCCCATCTCCACACGGTGCCATCATCACAAACAGAAACTAAAACACTGAAGAAAGTAAAAAAAAAACTTGATAAATCGCAAATGAGGCAAAATTCTACCTGTAACACAGCTCTGTTAGAAGTACGAGGAGGCTGTGGGGTATCAAACTCGAGATTTGCTACAAAATTCGGTGAAACCTGCCCGAAAATTTTCGCTATTCCGCGAAGTCGTAAGCAAAAAAAACATATCTGGTATACCTTTTCTGAACCAAATTAAAAGTTTAATGTGCTTGAATGAAACGCCCCCTTTCATCATTACCCCTCCCTAACCAATTGAAGTTCATAGATAATTAATGAGAGTAAGGGCCCATATACACTACGACTTAAAATCTTTCTTACACGGTGTTCCTTACTTGTGAAAACATAGGGGCCCTATGGGCATGTTCGAAGAACGACTCTGGTTGAATATAGCTATTTCGGTCAAATGATGAAAGATGTTCATCGGTATGCACAACGATGACGATAATGATTATGATGATAATGGTGGTGGTTATGATGATGATGTTGATGAACACGATGATCATGATGCTGGTTGGTAGGGGTGATTGTGGTTGTATGGTGGGTATGGTGGTGGTGATAGAGGTGGTTGTGGTGCTGAAGGGGTGGTTGTGGTGGTTGTGATAGGGGTGATCGTGGTGATTGTTGTAGGGTAGTTGTGGTGGTGGTGATAAGGGTGGTCGAGGTGATGGTTGTAGGGTGGTTCCGGTGGTGGTGATAGGGGTGGTCAAGGTGATGGTTGTAGGGCTGGTTGTGGTGGTGGTAGCGTTCCTTTAGATGTTGCACACCGTCAATGGTGGTGATAGTAATCATGATGATGATGATGATGATGATGATTATCATTATTATTATTATTATGACGATTTTCATCGTGAGGATAATATTAATGATGATTTGTTTTGAAAACTGTTTTGAAATTGCCGCTGTTTGGCAAAACTCTTTGTTAAATGTTGAGAATGCCTGAAATGTCATTTACCAAAGCAAGGTGGCAATTTTCCAGTTCCATTTAGTAAACAAGGATGAGTCAGTTGTCACATGACCCCAGATTGACAAAAGTGCTTGCAGGCCGAATTGTGAACAACTAACCGCAAATTGCGCATAAATGGCCGAGACAATGGCCCTAATGGCATTCTTGACAATGGCCCTATTGTTACACGTTTTCCATTGTTCAAGCGTTGGTTAGTTGGTGAGTTAGTAAGTGAGTGAGTGAGTGAGTGAATGAGTGAGTGACATCCACCCCACACCAATGTGTTCGAAGTTCTTCGAACACAAAAAGTAAGGAGAATTTCGTAACATCGACCATGTAAACTGCGCATCAAGGTGTTAATTCGCATAATCTGTAGAAGAATGTAAGAAAGTTGCTAGTGTATATGGTCCCTAAACCCCGTTATTTGCACGTTTTTAGTCAAATTCCCGAAAATCGCGTCAGGAATGAATCTGATACTAAACAAAATATTTACGAAAATTATTTCTACTTTTATAAACCAAGTTTTAGACGGTTTCAAATTTTCAATTGTTTACTGAATCAGAGAACTACAAAGAGGGGGAGGTGATATGCTATTTTAAACATAAAGAGGTATTACCCAGCCTTTTTGCAAGAATTGTAGATAAAATTTCTCTAAAGAGTGTTCTAAAACGTTTTTTCTCAAACATTTTGAATTCCCTTGTCAAGCAAAAGGTTTGACCGTTTTATCACGTCCAAAAACATTACTCACCCAACAGTTTTTGCTTGCTTGAAGCAAAAAACATTTTTGAACTTTTTCAAAAACATCGCGCCACAAATTTTGCTTACTTTTGCTTGTCAAGCAATGTTTGATCTTCTGGCCACCTTTACGCCTTTACATTGCTTGTCAAAGATTTCTTTTGTTATTGTCTAACTTCAACAACTTGCGACATTTCGGCACCTAAACAGCATTTCTTAGCAATAAGGCGTTTGCGCTTGTGCATTAGCAATGACACTGGTGTTCGAAAATGTTGGACAGCAATGTTTTTTGACGTGGCCAAACGGTCAAACATTTGTTTTAAGGAATATTTGAAATGTTTGACTAATAATGTTTGGTCGTTTGACAATGGCATCAAACGTGTTACCTTGCATCTCTGTTAAAGCATATTTGTCGAATTGTTGTATTGCATTTTGGATGAGAAACTGTGACACATCTGCAAAAAGAAAATGAGAGAGAGTAAGACGGAAAGAGTTGGTTTTCTCACTTGTACTCTTCATTTAGTTCGATTGATCTTCCAGTCGTATTCCGCAAGCTGATTGGTGTTCAAAACACAATACCAGTTCAATTTTACTTATGATTCGTGCGTTTCGATCTGCATCTGCGCAGAGACGCAAAAACCCCACACACACCTACACACCTGGATTGGAGGAAGGTTTTGGCTAGAAATGAGGAAGCTTTTCTTAATTTTTTTTTCATATATTTGAATATTCAATTGTGGAAAATAAATCATCAAAAAATCAGGCTTGCTCGATCAATATAGTAAAAGAGAGAAAATCTGTGAGGAGATATTGCCTATATATGTTGCCTGAACTGAGCCTTTTTCGATATTACATTTATTTTATGTTTGCAATAGTTTTTTAGCCCCCTTATTTTACCTGAACTGAACTTACCTATTTGGACGTGTTATGTTATATGTATACAATAATTTTCAGCCTTTATACCATGAAATCAAAGAAATAAGTATGTATTTAGCTTTTACATAAGAATTTTCTGGTGTGCAATCAACCCTTTGTGGGCCAAGTTATATTTTGCTAAAACGAGGAAGGTTGATAACATGGATTTCAGGTTTGGAGGAAGGTCAATTAAGTGTTTGCATCTGCATATAAATTCCGCCTTAGTCAATCATTTCTTTCTGATTCTCACGTTTATACTCTGACGAATGTCAGACAAAAAAGCTTTCATTTATGCCCCATCATATTGCTTTCACTATTTTGCTTTTCATTATTTTAGCTCCTGATATAGAGAGACCAGGGCCAATTAAAATAAAATCTAATATAGAACAGAACGAGATAAAAGGGCAGTAGGGATATATAAGGAACGATTCGCTTCGCTTTAGAGAAAGTCAGACGACAACACTGTTAATACAAGAAACCAATTTTCCTTTAAAATGTTCCATGTTTCCCAGTTAAAGATGTCCCTTTTGTTCTCTTGAAAAGGGCTAAGTCAGACAAAACAGCCATTTGATATCTCTGAAGAAAACTTAATCGAGGGAAGACTGTAAGAATAACCTGCCTAGGAACTAATATCTTACTTTGCATTTGAAGGCTGGTCAACGTCTAAGTCCCAGAGAAATATCTTTCCAGTTTGGTTGCCAACAGCCAGAAGCTAGCGAAAGAAAAATATGCAAGTTACAATTAGAGTTACATAGTGTGAATCTCCTTCAACCAAAGGGCCTTTTAATGAAGGTGAAGGAGAAATAGTGTCTTTGGCGCCAGCCGCCAGGAACTGAGAAGAAGATGAACCAACCAGACCTCGACCCTGGCTGTGACGCTACCGTTGCTGGGGATCGAACACCGACCTCATTGAAGTCTTGACTTCACGAGACAGCTGGAAGAAGGCCCTGTGGAAACGAAAATGGGAGCCATTTGCTTCCGGTCTTGCTTCAATCCGATCCAAAGTTTCATTCACATGCACACGGGAACTCAGAAACGGGACCAAAACGTTTTGCGTACACAAGAGGTCAGATCTACACGAAGGTCCACTTTGTGAAGCATCTTATAAAGCTTACAAGTCAACAATTTCTACAGGAATTTTACCTTTTGATTGTAATCTAAGGCAAATTTTATGAACCAAATGTCACACTGAGCATATTCAAATCTAAAAAAAGGAAACATGATGACAGTAAATAAATAAATGAAAATTTTAAACAATAAAGATTAACTTCATCACAAGTGCGTTTTAAGTATCATATCATCGGTTCGAGCAAGAGAATTGTTGTCTTGAAATTTTTGCGAAATAATTTATTTATGAATTCGCGACAACGACCTTGCGAGCGAGCAAAAACTATGTGACATAGGGCAGAACCACCAGAGTTGGCAAGTCTGCAATAAGCTACAATTTGACCTGTTTGATGGACTAGTTCTAGACAGTGCCAGATGCTAACGTTTATAACGAGTACAAAAATATGCCAAAGAAAACACATGATAAAACAGAGCAACTAACTTGTGAAGAATCGATACTCCAATTTCTGTTGAATATTTCTACAGGAAAAATGTTATATAAGGAAAATTTTTTAAACAACTGTTTTTCACAAAATATTCCAACCGAGGAAAAATTCCTGACAATATTGATTGACTTACCTGTTGGAATAGTTCATCCATAGACAGTTTTGGTCTCCATAATATAACTTTATTGTCACAAGACTAAAATGCAATCGATATTACGTATAAAAATATCAACTTTATAGATATATCAACTTTAGTAATATTGAAATAGAAACTTACCTAGAAATATTATAAACTATAGTGTAGAAATATTATAAACTATAATATAGATAGATATATAGATATTATATACTATGATATAGAAATATTATATACCATAATATAGAAATATTATATACTATAATATAGAAATATCATATACTTTAAATAAGAAATATTATAGAAACAATGTAGAGATATTATATGCTATAATATAGAAATATTATATACTATAACATAGAAATATCATATACTTTAAATAAGAAATATTATGGAAATGATGTAGAAATATTATATACTATAATAAAGATAATATAGTATATAAATAATAAAGAAATATTATACATTATAATATAGAACTATTATTTACTATGATATAGTAATATTAATATTAATATTAATAATAATATTAAGACTAGGAAGCAAGCAATATCGATAAAAATATCAAGATATTGAAAAAAAATTGAAAAGAATATGCATGAATATGAAAACAATGTCATGACAATTTTAAACCACATTCGTCTACTGTGGAAAAATACTAACGCACTACTGTGGTGGAACTTTTTGCGTATTGTAGAGTTTATTTTTGCGAACTTAGGTGGATACGTACTACAGACGGGTTGTTATGGTGGATGTGGTGGTATTTTTTGCGTACTGTTGTTAACTTTGTGTTTATTTTCCACAAAATATAACACCACATCAAGCAAAAAACCCACCAAATCAAGCATTCTAACCAACCACACCACAGTAATGCTTATCTACCACAGTACGCAAAAAAATACCAATAAATGAAGCAAAATAACTCATCCATCGGAGTACGCAATAACAAACTCCCCAATATGACAACATGAGATAAAAGGACACATATTTTGACGTAACATATCATACTAACATATTTGATGATACCAAAACTAAGGCCCTAGACAAATGAACTGAACATTTTACTGAATATTGAAGTTCAGTGGAAAATCCAGTTCATTTGGCTACCTTGTTCACTCACTGAACAATGTTCAGTGAATGTTTGATCGGAGTCAAGAATGTTTAGTAACCAAAATTTGCTCAGTTGTATGTTCAGTTCATTTGGCAACTCAACTGAACACGCACTGAACATTTATCCGATATACGTCAACTTTCTCAGTGTTTTTTAATTAAAATCACGAATTTCGCATGGAAAATAATTGCATGAAAAAGAAGCTGAAAAAGTTCAGCAAATGTTCAGTGAAAAGTTCAGTTCCAGCCTCGTCCCCAGGCCCCAAATCGAATTTCCTCGAATATCAACCGTCAAATCGATTTTGTTTGACCCTGGTACCGGCCACAAAATCTGCCAAAATACTGGCAATTTTGGCCTAAGCATAAAAACAAGATGTAGATTCCGAAAGCAGATGTTCTTAGAAAGGAAATGCAAAGAATTTCATTGATAACTGCCATAACTACCAGGCAAGATACAATATCTCAGGAGCATCATTTTTTGGTTTTTTCACATGTTTTTAAATAGTTTTCGGCCTATTTTGGTGTGAAATTTTGAAGAAACTGTGACGTCACTTAAAATATCTATTGTTTCAACAGCCAATCAAATTGCGAACAGACAAGGCCGATACCAGGGTCGAATATGGACAGCGGAGTCTCAAGGAGAGGCCTATTCACCCTGAGGACGAGATTGGTTCAATTCATTTGGCCAGGGCCTAAATGTCCAAAATATTGGTATCAAATAAATAATATCAGGCTTAACAAAAATAAACGAACCTTCGATAAAATAAGATCTCCAAACCATCGTACACAATCAACGTAATTTCTGTGAATATCTCTTGTTGAAAACGCAGGGTAATGAACACTTAACGACTTGAATGTCCTAAAAATTCAATAATAGGAAAAATCAGTTTCAAATACACGCTTTTTTATAAGAACACTTGGATTCGATTTCAGCATCCCTGTCTCTTATTTTTGAAGCGATTTTTCACCAATTTATCACCCCTACCCATTTCAAAAACCTACTTTAAATGCTTTTCCGGGCAAGGGCTTCAAGCTGGCGAACTTAGCTTGTGCGTATCTGAGATAGTTGGAGATAGCAAAAAATTTAGCTTGTGCGTTTTCTGAAATAGTAGGAGATAGCAAAAAAATTAGCTTGTGCGTTTTCTGAAATAGTAGGAGATAGCAAAAAATTTTGCTCCCAATTTCAGATGCTTCTTATTGGGTTTTTCTTATAAGACGTTCGAAATTTAAGAAACTTTTGGAACTAGGCCTAAGAAATATGTGTAAGTTACCTTTGCTCTGCGCTTGCATCAAATTTGAAAGATGCTTCTATGATCTGCAAAATAATTTTCTTTTTAATTTGAATTGTCACTAGTAATGTGCATGAAGATAAAACCTTTTTTTCACAACATATATCCTCTATTCATACACGCAGCAAAAAGAGAACACTTTTTTTAATAAGCAACTTGACTTTGGTTCAGCCCTCAAAGTTGCTTAAAAGTTGCTTAACATTTTTTGTACCTAACAACCACCCCAGACTTCGCGGGTCAAAATCGCCAACTGTTAGGCCTACAACACAACTTTTGGGAGACAGTAAGTGGAAAAACGTTAGCTATTAACGAACTTCAACATGCAAAACATGAGAACAAACAATTACCTAACAACAAGAAAGCGTATAAGCTTGGCTGTTTGATTTCTTAGTTGCTTACAGTAATTCAATTGAGCCCTTAAGTTGCTTAATGTTAAGCTCAGTTCAGCCCTAGTTGCTTATTGAGCGGTTGCTTATTAAAAAAAGTGTATATTTGAAATAACGGGATTACAGTGGTGTAAAGCTTGAAAAATAACAAGGGGTGCTCTGCCTACAAATCCATTAACGAACAATGTCAAATAATATGATATGTTACATCAAGATTAATGTTCTTTTATTTTGATGTTGTCATATTCGGGACGTTATAATTGCGTACTCGGGTGCGTACGTACTAATGATGGGTTTTTTGCTTGATTTATTGGTATTGTGGTATGCTACGCATTACTGTGGTGTATCGGGTTATTATGCTTGATGTGGTAGGCTATTTTGCTTGATGTGGTGTTATTTTTTTGTTGAAAATAAACACAAAATCAACAACAGTGGTTCGTCCGATTTGATGTATAAAGAACTTTTACCATTGCTAACGTTGGTTCAAATCAGTATTGAGTACTGTTTTGAAACTAACACCAAACAACTGATATTATTATATTATATTACAGCAATACAAAAAATGTAACAAACTACAGTTTTCTCAATATCTAGGGGATTCAGACCTTATGCAAGTCCCCAACTCTACATCCCCTGCGAGCTTCAGTCATAAATTGATATGTGAAATTGGTCAGGGGTAAATTATTGAATAAGAGAAAGGTCATGGGGACGAGATTGATTGTCATTCATTGCACTTTGCAATGCTAGCTGCAGCTGCACATAATGACTGTCCTTTCTAAATAAAGGACGTTATTCCTGAGAAATTTCCTTTATACAATTAAAACTAATCTGACGCAGCATTACCTGTTTTAGCTTTTCAGTCTCTAATGGCCATATTTTCAGTGAGTGATCCATTCCACAAGATACCATTTTTGTGCCGAGGATGTCAAAATCCTAATAAGTAAAAGTAAGCTAAAATAATCTTACAGTAAAAGTATAAATAACTTTCAAAAAAGAGCAAAAATCTGATGTTTGGGTCTCTCTTCGGCTTTTCGTTCGTAGATTTGCAGGACATAAAACGTAACTAGTCGAAAGAACACAAGAGCTTGAGAGATATGAACAGGACAGAGCTCAGCCTTCATCCTTTGAAGGTGCTGTGGCGATATGGTGTAATCCAACTGACTCGTGGCGTCAGGAGCTCAGTGTGGTACTGATTCAAGCCCAGCCACGGTAGCTTCACAGCCAGGGTCGAGGTCTCATTGAGTTAACCAACTACTGAGATCCTAGCGACTGGCGCTAAATACACAATTCCGCCTTCACCTTCACCTTTAGAATCGTACCAGAGATATTCCTAATCTCACTATCCAAGATATCTGTTCCTTTCACCTGGCCGTGACAGGCCTAAATAGGAATTAGCAACATAAACGATTGACTGTGCACAGCTGGGATTCGTTGGAAAGCGATGATCTGATTACCATAGCCCAGTTAGAGCTAAAGCATACTATTAAGTTAATGGTTACAAGACAAAGACCTGTTCTTGTGGTATTAAAATCCAGGCACCTGAAATATTTGACCAAGTAACTTTGCTCTCTGTGTTTATGATTGGTTGCGAGAGACTCCTATCCTACCTCCTTGGCAGGCTTTGTCGAAATGTCTTTGATATCCCTTATCCTGGTTTTACGATAAAGCAAAAGTTTTCTGAGACTTTCAAGAGATTCTCGGTTTGCAGGTCGAACGAGACTGCGATGTTACCAGTTGTCAGGGGACATTTCACAAAAGGGTCTGGGGACAACATAAAGAAGAATTTTGGCGCGAAACTTTCGGATTTCCAGAATTCCTGTTTTTTGAAAGTCTGAATTCTTGTTTTGGAAGCTTTCTGTTTTCGTAATTCGGAAGGTTTTCGAGGTTCAGAAGAACATGCCCTTGATGAAAGGGACTCAGATCATTCACGGGGTTAAATGCAACCTGAGTGTGAATTAACTCCTTCGCAAGGACACCTTACACACACTATTCAGAGCCATAATAAGCAAACCCTGGTAAAACAGCTAAAGCTTTGACCTAGACTCACTACAAAAGCCGTAGATTCGCTCCCAGCCCCCACGCAACACAGCACAACAGCAACAACTACTTTTTTATTTTACATTTTTTTGGATGAATTTAATTGAGGTGAAGGCAGCGAAAGCTACGACTCATGTAGTAAGTCTAGCTTTGACCATGCTTTGCTTCTCTGGCAACTAACATGTCCTTCAAAAACCCTCACCCTAATTATGGTACAAATCTCATTAAGTAAGAATCCAATCAGGGAATGGGTGTATTAAAAAACTTGGGTTCTCAAATGCAGGTTTTTAAACGATTTTTAGTCCAGTTTTGAAGAGCTCTTACACAGGAACGAGGAAGTCAAAATTCATATAAAAACTTTATAGAAACTTATGCTAGAGGCATACAAATGTACTACCTCTGGAAACCCCTCCTTTCTGTGGGAGTTCTTCAATAAAAAGTACTGCCTTAGGAACAAGCAATTTCCTCCAACTCTCCAAAACGAGGACCTAACAATATGTAAATGAGTCTCTTTTGTTCAGGGGTAGCATAGTTTTGTATTGGCTTTCAGACCTTCGTTTCAGACCTCGTTTCAGACTGCTTTCAGACCTCTCTTTCGTTTAGGGGTAGCATAGTTTGGAATCAGCTTTCAGACCAATATAAAGATGTAAAAACTGATAAGAATTCAAAATGAAAATCAAAAGTTTGAAGGGGTCAGGATGTAACTGCCGCATTTGTTGTTAAATAATTTAGATAAATTTGGGCTAACTTAGATATTGTAAATAGGGTAGAGTTGGCCTTTATTAGCATTAGCTATTATTTCAGCCAACTATAAATAAATTGTATAATTATCTACTGTATATGTAAAGGGATGATCAAGATAAAAGGTAGTCCACTTACTATACTAAGGACTTCATCACGGTGTCCGTCGACCCCACCAAAGACAGCCACGCAAACATCAGTTTTTATATTCCAAAGTCTAATTGAATGATCTGAAAATAAAATCTACACATATTACATCTACACATCCTGATCACAACATAAATAAGGAAGTTTTGAGCCACTTAGGCCCTATTCACACGATACCGGATTCGTTTCACATCGGATTACTTGTTGCCCCAGATAGCCATTTCGTTCACACGGCTCCGATTGAATCCGATCCTCTCTGCACCGCTTTTCCGGAGTCAAATCACCCCGCTTTTGAAGTGAGGTACATCGGGTCGCTAAATGCATCGGATTACTTTTATGCTCGTGTGAACAGATGAATCCGATGCATCACCGCTACGAAACCTCTTCTTGACAAAGTTTTGGCACTTGATGAACGTAGCTGCATCGCAGAGGCTTCCTGATAACAGTGGTAGCTGCGATACGATCCGCAGCTTAGCGTATTCGTGTGAACAGAGATGAGAACTGAATCCGATGTCGTGTGAACAGGTGAAAATTTCACATCGGATTGGGTTATGGATCCGTTGTGAAACGAATCCGGTATCGTGTGAACAGCGCCTTAGGGTAACTAGGGCAATTATAGTTGGACCAGAAAACAGGCAGAAAAATTAGGCCTTAAAAATGCTTCTTTTTTTGTTTTCTGAGAGTCGATTTGAGCTGCCAAAGAATGCAGTAACATCGATGTCAAACTTGAAAATTAGCTTTCCGCCATTCTTACACCAGATCAAGATCCACAAAAGGATGCTTTCAAAGAATCAACAGGAAAACGTAGAAGAGCATCAAGCTTGAAACATTATACAACTCTAGCTACAATCTTCATGTTACTCAATTAAAAACGTTATAAGCCATTTCGTGGTATTTGTAGTGAAATTCCCAAAAAGTCTAATCAGAAGTTTTTTTGGGCTGAGAATAAGAAAGTTGATGAAAGAGGTCGTACGAAGGCAGAAACAAATTTACCGGAGTAACCTAGGTAGCCCGAATGTAACCCTGAAATAAACCCTAACGTTAACATTAACCCAAACCCTAGCTCCTTCTGAACTCGTAACAACGTTCTGGCCTGACAAAATTATCTCGTTCTTAGGAGCGCATTTAGACTTACTACATGAGTCGCAGTTTACGCTGCCTCCACCTCAATTCAATTCATTCAAATAAATGTAAAATAAAAAATAGTTGTTGCTGTTGTTAATGAGCGGGCTGTGTTGCGTGGGGGCTGGGAGCGAATCTAAGACTTTTGCAGTGAGTCTAGAGCGCATTAAGCATATCAGGAAAATCTGAACAAGGTTACAATACCTTTGCTTGCTGAAAATAACAGTGATGGGTCAACAGGATGAAATCTCACTTCGTTTATACTGCTTCCATGGCTTTGGTAAAACTATGAAGCAAAGCAGAAGGGATAATCGCACAACAAATTCACTTGAACGACCCCCCCCCCCTCCTCGAAACAGCAACCCTTTCAAATGACGAACCCCGTCGAAAATTGTCCTCTTCATACGCCCCTAAGTGAGTCAGAATCTCTTTTGAATAAGCACCCCTCTTTTTGGGACAGTAAGCACTTCCCTTGATTGTACGTTGCCGTTGTCATGAAAGGGGTGCTCATTGGCAAAACCAACGTTTGACAGGGGGGGCTTATTTGGTAAATTTGGAAGATGCTGACTACAGACTAATTATGTACAAATGCACTTACAAGGGGTGCTTGTTTTCCGCTAACAAACGCGATATAAAAATTATTTCGGGATGTTTTTAAAACGTTAAGGCCCTGCTACCAACAGCAAAAAGAAATCAGAACCAGTGTAGGGATAATCCATTGAATAAACCATTAGCATACCAAGCGTTATGGGAAGCATAATTGATAACATAATAGTCAGAAAAATCATAACTTAATCATAATCCTGTTGTTTCCAATCATAATCATAATCATGATCATAATCACCATCATAACGATAACAATAGCCATACTTATGATCAAAACCATATATTATTATTTCAAGAGTTTAAGGTCTGCGTCAGTCATAATGATGGCTTACCAAGTCATTACCATGATCATGATAACAATCATTACCATAAGCACAATCATGATCATTAATCACAATCATATCATAGTCAGAAAATAACACTTACCTTAGCATTCTGCCTTCTCACGGCACTAAAGGATTGAAAACAAAGAAAAGGCGAATTGGCATAGTTTTATAATCTTTAAGGCCGACCTCCACTAGACGATTTTCACAACGGTCTTCATAAAATTTCGCTGCTAAAAAGTTCTTTCAATCTCCACTTACTTTAGTAACACGAATGAAAAAGCAGTGGAATCGTGAAAAGGCAGCTTGAAGTTGAATACAACTGAGAATTAGATATACAAAATTCTATAATGCCATTGGCTCAGCTGCTTGGCTAACGAAATCGTGCGACGAAAAGTAGAAACTAGCTACTTCTACCTTTCGTCACGATGCAGCGATCAATAATTTTCAACCGGGCTATGTGTCGTCGCGAATTTTACTGACGATCGTCCTTAAAATAGTCTAGTGGAGATCGGCCCTCAGTGTATGAAGAATACATAGTATGAATGCATAAAATACAAACAGTAACCATACATACAATGTAATATACATACGGTACACATACACATAACATAAAGTAATAATACATACATAGCTACATACAGTATGAACACAACACACAGGGCTGAATTGAATTCGATTAGATACCTTACAAATACAACGTGGACGATTCCTTTGGAGCCAGCGAATGCCAAAATTGGATCGAATGTATCACAGTTATAAGACCAACTACAGGTGTAGAAATTTTCCTCTGGCTTTACATTCAGTTAAAGAATACAACATAGTCTTTGAGCTGTAAAAAACTTCAGGAGGGGGGCTTTGGGATTTCACGGGTTGCGGGTTTGGCCGATTTCGGTCTCGGGTTTTCGGGTTTTTCCAAAAAATCGTGCGGGTTTTCGGGTCAAGCATATTTAACGGGCAACGGGTTTTGGCATTTTTCTAGCCTGGGTTTCGGATATTGTAATAAAAATGTGCGGTTTTCCGGGTTTTCAACCTGACAAAGGATGTCAATGGGTAAACTTCTAAAAATAGTTGTCGAAACTAAGGTCATCCGGGTTTTCGGGTTTGTCCCAATTTTCTTCCGGGTTTTCGGGTTTTGATACCCCCAAAGCCCCCCTCCTTCAGCATAGCGAAAAAACGGTCTTTGGTCATACAGTAGCTAAATCCTCGATTATCCGAACAGGTTGAATTCACCGTATTAGACATGATAGTAACCACTTATTATGACAAGCCTTTGATATTTAGTAGGGCAACGTTTCGGGAGAGATCCGTCTCCCATCATCGGGCAATGAGAAATGTGGTTTCTTTCCTATTTATTGCATTAATTAGGTTGAATTCAATTTTACCGAGTGTAGTACGGATAAGCAAAAAGTTCCGATAATCGAGGACGACAATTTCACATGGTAACCTTCCTTTCAAGTTTATAGTTACTGTCCACAGGTAATTTAAGGATTGCTCAAATGGATCGCAGACACTTAGTACAAAAATGTTAAAAACTCTGCCGAAATCTGTTTGAAAACTAAAGATGAACTGATTTATCAATGGTAAAATAATACAATAATTATATTGGACAAAGATTGAAAGTAGTGGGGCTTAAATTTGGTTAATCTAAAATTGATTTGGATAAAACATAAGGGTTAAGAAACTTTTGCGTTTCGGAAATTGAGGTTCGGATTATCGAGGATAGGATGTACTAAAAAGCATGTTTCTTATGACATTTGTCTGAATCTGAACGTCAGAAACAGAGTTATCCCTCTTCTTTGGAAATCGGTTGGGAAAGAAAAGGATACATCAGAATCACAGTAGTTTTGTAGAAGCATTATTTGCCCGGAGCCTTCTTCACATTTGTAAATGGAGACCTAAAATGACACATATTTTTAAGGCAAATTATGTCGCAGTATTTGGTCTATTACTTTCTACAACACAAATTGTACAATAGGGGATGATTGCTACAAGATATGCCATTGATAAGTTCATCTCCAACCATTCCTCTGATGTCATTTGGTGGCTGGCTTAACGGAACGTAGATAACGGTACAAAAGCTGGGCGGCAGAGGCACTTTAATCCCCAACGGAAGTAAAACAGTACGGATGAACAACGATAAATGGCTTCTTAAAGTACTCTGCTCCCAGGGGGGTACATGCCTTTTGAATGGACGGGGATGTGCTGCCCAGATTTCAGAAACCCATCCACTTATAATGTAAACCTTTGCAGAAACAAACCCTATTTTATGAGTAAAAATAAGCGGAAAATGAGAATAATAAGACTTTCTAGACCTCATAATTGCTTGATATTGTACTACGAACATTGTAAACGCGATTTTACCACTTTTCTGACCGAATTAAAGTTAAAATTTCGACTTTTCTTCAATTTGCAACCCCTTTTTATGGGGTTTTAGTTAAAATCATACCCATGTTTAGAGAATTTCAGGGCCAAAAACCCACCTATATGTTGCACATACCCAAACCAAAATTATACAAGTACCCCCTGGGACTCTGCTATAAAAACAAAACAAGGGTACAGTGATAGAATGACTATTATAGCATCTTTGAGCTCGCTGAATGAAGAATTACCCAGCATTACCGACTCACAACAAGTTGCTCCTTTTTAAAATTCTGAACAACACACTGTGACAAAAATGCTATCAACTTGTTCCATAAGAAGAATGGGTACAAGAAATAACAATAACTGAAAAATATATTGGGCAATATTTAACCTTGTTGCTTCCAACTGTAGCAAACACCAATGGATCTTTATCATCATCATCAAACAGTTGAAAAAATTGGATCCCAAATATTGGTTGTTTGTGATCTTCCTTCAAAAAGAATGATGTGATAAATTTTAAGCAGAATAATAAACAGGAGTCAAAATAGACAGGGTGCTGTAAAAATGCACTCAACAAGCCCTTTTTAAGTGTTGGCAGTAGTTTGCATTTGCATGATTTCTGCCATTTTGAAGGCTTCACAGTATACCGAAAAATCTATGGGAAAACACAAATTGTTGCTGGATTACAAGCGAAGACAAATTGGAGATATCAAAACAGTTAATTTATCATCTGCAAGCAAGTGCACTTATTTTGAGTCATTTTTCCATTGCCCAGTTTCCATTTCTGCATTGTCAATCTTTTTTATAATCGATTTAGATCAGTTTACAATCCTTATGTAAACTAAATGTACAATCATATATGTATAAATGTATATTTGTGTATATAGTTATAATCAATTTAAAAAAAACAAACAAACCAACAAACAAACAAACAAAAAAACAAACAAACAAACAAACCAACAAAAAAACAAACAAACAAACAAGCAAATAAAAACAGTGAGTCTCCCAGCTGACCCCTTTGTTTTTCCCCATAGATGCAAACAGCAAGTTCCACGCATTTTCAAAAATCCAACTTTCAATAGCTGTCATTTTGATCCTTAAAGAGAATGAAGGTGAAGGTGAAGGTGATATGGTGTTTTAGCGCCAGTCGCTAGGGTTTCAGTAGTAGGATAACTAATCGATACCTCGAACCTGGCCGTGACGCTTCCATGACTGGGCTTGAACCCTGACCACACTGAGCTTCTGACACCACGAGTAAGCTGGAATTACACCACGATGCCACAGCACCTTCATTTACATTGACGAATTGACAAGGTTAAGGCAGTGCATTTTAACAATAGCCTATTCAATCACTTTGAATTTGAAAACAGGTTAGCCACGGCAATATATCTCTGCATTTCACAATAGAGTCAGTTTATTGTCTATTACCAGAAAACAGTAGTTTATTGGCCTGTGCCAGCTTTAACCTTGTCCATTCCCTTTAAAAATGAGTAATAATTATTGAAATACCTTCAGAAAGTTTGTGCATTTGTATGAACTTTTTGGCTTTGGTGCTGATTGAAGACCAGTAAGAAATCTTGCTCTCTTTCTCCTCTTCTTCTTAGGATAGCCATCGTTTTTCTTCTTGTTTTTTGTTGATTTTGAAGATTGTGTGTTTGACCAACTTGAGTCAGTATCATCTCCGCTTTCATCAACTAAAGAGAAAAGAGGAAATACATCAAAATAAAGAATTAGGAATTAACTTGCTTACACCCTGGCATGTCATTGTCTAAATCCAGGGGCGGACTGGCAGGGATGCTAGGTTGTGATTGCAACCTGGACCTTCTTGTTATAGGGACTTTAACAAACTGTTTCTGTTGTCTCTTGAGCAAATCTCTTCAATTTCTTGGGATTTCGAAGAGATTTGGATTGGTTTTGCTCAGTCTGAAAACAGTTGGAAATAACAGAAATTGTTTCTCAATGCAGATAATTGGAAAGAAGTAAAAATAAAAATATAATCAGCTTATGCACACAAAAATATGGAAGCCAGAAAATATAGAAATGCAAACATATGTATAAAAGGGAGACGATTTTGCCATCAAAATATCCCAAATAAGAAAAGGAGTATTACCATGAACAGTAGTCCTTGCCTTTAATTGATATTTTACACAGGAGCTCACTAGAAGTTCTAGGCGCAAGAAGTTCTAGAACAAGGCAAATTGCTATAGTGAAAACAGGCCCCTTTTACTGGAAATAGCACCCTTGAGATTTGCTGCCAGTCCGCCTCTGTCTAAATCCAGTTTACTGGTGGTGTCCGGAGTTTAGGGAGATCATGAGTCACAGAAGTTTCTGTCCAAGTTCTTTTTGATCAGCCGCGTAGGTGGCATAGACAATAGAACAACAATAGGTCACGTGACTTTTCTAATTACACCTTGCCCGTGCAAACGTCAAACTTAACTTTCCAGTCTGGGTAGCGTTTAGTGTGGGTGTGTGTATGTTTATCCTACACATATTTACAAAGTTTGTGTTCTATATATCTTTTCTGTTTTCTCTAATTTTGGTACGTAGTTTGTGGAACGGGCTTTGTTGTTTTTACTGTCTATTGTCTAAGCAATAATGTCTGGACTTTATATATACCTAGGCCTTTTTTGGCCTAGATATCTCTAAAAATTCAGCAATTAATTTGGCTTACTTTCAGCATTGTCAACCTGTGGGCTGTTCAGATCTTCGGATTCTGTGTTCAAAGACAAAACATCTTCATCTAGCTCTAATCTAAAAAATGTTTCTCCTTGTTCTGGCTCTTCGAACGACATCTTTAATCAGGAAGAGTTTCAAATATGTTTAGAACTTCGGCCATTTGCAAAAGAGAACAATGCTTGAAAAGCGCGCGGGGTGAAGTCTCCACTTAATTACGAGACAAATTCCCCCGCATGCTTCCTTCTCCATCTCCTTTCCGTCAAACAGTGAGAACATTGAGACGGGGGACGGAGGAAGATCAGTTGGGAAAATTGGTAACATTCTGTAACAGGGTGCTGGAAAAGAATGTGTATAATTTGGGGCATCATAACGAAAACATGGCACTTATTTTTCGCAATTTGGTATGACGAACGCGAAATTTTCGATACTTTCGACGGGTTGGTTCAGAATGTCTAGAGGCAGAGGCAAGCTGGCAACTTGAGTCTGTGACACGCGCAGTGTGATTGCAAGTTCGATTTTCCCCACGTTTTTACGTTTTTATACATATAATGATGTTTTGTTAGTAGTTATATAGACTCCTGAACCTCGAAAAGTCTTCTCTGCTATTAGTCAATTATGTTCCGTACTAAAACATTTCTTTACATAAAAGCGAACTTTGACTTATTTGTGCAAGACATTACTCGTTAACTGCAAATTCGTGTAGTTTTCCACGCTTTAAAAATCTTTGCCGTGTTTTTAACACTTGATCTTTGTTATTCTGAAGTCTTTTTGCTGAACGACTTCTAACAGCGGAAACTGCAAACGGAGGGCAAACGAGTACCTTCATCGGCAATCGAAAAAGCGTCTCCCTGAAATGACAGGATTTGTGTACGCGATAAACGCAACAAGACTATGTATGTAAAGCCCTGCTCAAACGAATAAAAAATGGGCAAAAAAATCATCCAGCATCGTTGGATCGAGCAATTTTCATTGGTTCGGCGACCGTGTTTTAGGATAATTTGATGATGTTATTTTATGTTTTACTAAATAAATTTTCAACAAAAATTTTGTAAAACATTTATTTTCCTCTCATGTTTGATCAACTCTGTTTGGTTCCTTCGGCCACCTCATAAAGCATTCGTTTGATTCAAGTAAGCGAATTAAGTTAACATCTGGTGCATCCTGGAAAATTTGCCATGCGCCATCTTTTTTGTTGTGTCCGAAAATGACGTAGAAGCCACAAATGTTTTGACACTTGTATGGTTCGTTTCGCCTGGTCAAAAAACATTATCGAACAGTGTTTGTCCAGTAAAGATATAATTTCGATCACATCGGATCAGCGCATTAAATACCCTAATTACAGTCATACGTCATCAAGTTCTTCTTCGTCACTAAAATACGAACTCTTCTTGAATTTCTTCTTGTTTACAGGACCCGCGTCTTCAGTGCTTTCAACCTCGGGTAGTCCTGCAGCTCTGCGTTTCTGTCTCTCAGTTTCTTCTTCGATAACAGCATTCATTTCAATGGCAAAGCTAAGACTTGATGTATGAAGATCTTCTGCCTGATTATCATCATCATCATCATCATCATCTTTACCATCACTTTCTTCAACTTGCTCTGAGTCTTCCATCCTGGCAAAATTTATATCTTTGTATAGTCTTGGAATATGGATATATGTGTACTGAACCTATACTTAATTTCCATACTTAGATACTTATTTTGGTGAATCAGCCAGTTTGTTAGTTAATTCATTGGTTACGTAGCTACTTTATTAGTTAGTTAGTTAGTTAGTTAGTTAGTTAGTTAGTTAGTTAGTTAGTTAGTTAGTTAGTTAGTTAGTTAGTTAGTAAGTAAGTTAGTTAGTTAGTTAGTTAGTTTGTTTGTTAGTGAGTGGGTCATTTAGTTAGCAGGTCAGTTAGATGGTTTGTTCGTTGGTTAGTTTGTTAAATATGTTATAGTTGATTAGTTAGTTAGTTACCAAGTTCGATAGTTTTGTCAGTTGTTTATTTAGTCAGTTAGTTGGTTGGTTAGTTGTTATTTAGTTAGTTAGTTACTTAAATAGTTAGTTAGTTAGTTAGTTAGTGAGTCGCTTAGTTAGCTGGTCAGTCAGATGGTTGGTTTGTTGGTTAGTTTGTTGAATATGTTAGTTGATCACTTATTTAGTTAGTTAGTTAGCTAGTTAGTTAGTTAGTTAGTTAGTTAGTTAGTTTGTTAGTGAGTGAGTCACTTAGTTAGCAGGTCAGTTAGATGGTTTGTTCGTTGGTTAGTTTGTTAAATATGTTAGTTGATTAGTTAGTTATTTACCAAGTTCGATAGTTATGTCAGTTGTTTATTTAGTCAGTTAGTTGGTTGGTTGGTTGTTGGTTAGTTAGTTAGTTAGTTAGTAAGTTAGTTAGTTAGTTAGTTTGTTAGTGAGTGAGTCACTTAGTTAGCAGGTCAGTTAGATGGTTTGTTCTTTGGTTAGTTTGTTAAATATGTTAGTTGATTAGTTAGTTAGTTACCAAGTTCGATAGTTTTGTCAGTTGTTTATTTAGTCAGTTAGTTGGTTTGTTAGTTGTTGGTTAGTTAGTTAGTTAGTTAAATAGTTAGTTAGTTAGTTAGTTAGTTAGTTAGTTAGTTAGTGAGTCGCTTAGTTAGCTGGTCAGTCAGATGGTTGGTTCGTTGGTTAGTTTGTTAAATATGTTAGTTGATCACTTATTTAGTTAGTTAGTTAGTTAGTTAGTTAGTTTGTTAGTAAGTGAGTCATTTAGTTAGAAGGTCAGTTAGATGGTTGTATCGCTGGTTAGTTTGTTAAATATGTTATTTGATTAGTTAGTTAGTTACCAAGTTCGATAGTTTTGTCAGTTGTTTATTTCGTTAGTTAGTTGGTTGGTTAGTTGTTGGTTAGTTAGTTAGTTAGTTAGTTAGTTAGTTAGTTAGTAATTTAGTAAGTAATTTAGTTAGTTACTGATTTTGATAAAACGTAGATTAGTTCGTTCCTTTCCTTACTTAATTGGTAAGTTAGTTATTTGGTTTTTAATTTAGTTGGTTTGTGGGCGATGTCATATTTGCTCTATAGCTCAGTGGGAACGTCGTTGACTTTCTGTTCATGCAGTCCAAATTCGAACCCCATCTATTGTGGTATGCTAACTGTAGACTTATTACATTCGTCGTAGTCTACGCTCCTCCACACTCCACCACCCTGCTCCACTCTGAGGAAACAGCTGTATGTTGTTGTAGTTGTTAGAAGCTGTTTCCGAAAGAGTGGGAGGAAGGTAATAAGTCTATGCTAACTGTGGAAACATCGACTCTACAACGCATACATAAAAGACAAACACATACGTATAATAATTATAGAAAAACTTACGACTTTTTGTTTTTTCTTTTTCTGACTTTTTTCGGAGGTGGATCTCTTTCTCCAAGCATATTCTTAGGACAGCTATAGCTTAAGTGTCCAAGCTCCTAAGGTGTAAATATCTAGCAATTAGTTATAGAAACAAGCACGAAAATGAAAGGTAAGTTAACCTGGAAGGTATAAATGGAAATAAGAAACACAAAGCTGTTAAAACCAGAAAAATCTACAACTTTGGTTTGGAAGAAGATTTCAACCCGAAATAAAGAAACTTTTTACAGTATTGTCAAATTAAAATTCCACATTTCTGTTGCAATTCTGGTGTGAAATTTAGGTGAAAGAGATTTCTGAAATGATCATTATGAAAACCATGACGCTGCACTCAGTATAACAGAATCTTATGACGACACGAAAATCAAAACGCAGCGATATCATGACGGCATAGTGTAACTGGGGCCTAGTGTATAGTGTACAGGCATAGTGTAACTTAGAGGGTTCTCAATAGAAAACGAAGCATATCGGATTGATGCGTTTCCGTGTAAACAGACTTCTCTAAATTTAGAGAAGAAATAGTTACCCCACATTCGTAGCACTGTGATTTGTCAGGATACTCTTTCTTTCTGATGTAATCTGCTGCTCTGCCATTGTCTATTGCAAATGTGCACTTAATCGTTCGGCCAAATAGCTGCAAAGTGAAGAAAAACAGCTTGTATTTGGTGTTTGATGTCTGCCCCTATCTGAGTACAAAGGTCTCTCTAACTAAAGAGTGACTCAATAATGAGAAAAAAAATTTTTTCCAATTTTTATATGTTCGAGCAGAAGGTCACTTATAACTAGAGAGACGGATGTCCTTACGACTGTTGGCAAGCATAATGATTGTTCTTTTTCGACGGGCTCTCTAGCTCAGTAGAAACGTCGTCGTCTCTCTGATCATACCAAGAGTGCCGAAGGCGAATACGTATTATGCTGTCCAGGTTCGAACCCGGGGGGGGGGTAACTGCAATAGATCAGTGACGGGGGTGTGTCATTTCGTAATAGAAAGTTGACCCCAAAATTTATGAAAATTCTAAAAAGTATACCCCAAAAGTTCACAAAGAAATATGGATATCGAACATAGAAATACTCAAAAGTCTTTTTTTAGAGTTATACAGCTGAAATTCATTTGGCAGTTATTGTGACTTTATCAAAATTGATCATTTTAGCAAAAATGATACCCCAAGTTTGTAATTTTAGCAAATTTGATACCCCAAACTTTATTTTCCACCCCTAAAAAGGTACCTCAAAAATGGCACATCCCATACCCATACATATGGGAGTTACCCCCAGTTACCCCCCGGGGGTTCGAAGCACATCTATTTTTGTATGCCATTTGTGGAAAAATCTATCCTAAAAATCTATCGGGAGGAGATCCTTGGAGTTACTCGACGATTTCATTGGGCTCTTTAGCATACTGAAAAAGTCGTTTGCTTTCTGATAATGCAGTCCGGTTCGAGTCTCATCTACGTAGGTATTTCACTTGTGGATCCATGCTAGTGTTCACCATTTATGGCCAATATATACAAATATGTATTACACTGAAGAAGGCTCAACATAGCCGAAACACAAACAGTCAAACGGGCTGTATGAGTTTCAGAGTTTTTCGGCGATTTCGTTGAGCTCTGTATGTAGTTCAGTGGAAACGTCGTCAGGTTTCTGGTCATGCATTCCATTTATTGTGGTACACGTTTTTTTTATAAGGAACCTTAACTCTGAGTTAAGGCTGGAGTTTCTTAATTTTTCAACAAAATGAGGCTGAAGTTCCTTATGCTGTTCCTTTTCGTGAGATGTGTTTGAATACTAATTTTTACAGCAAATTCATATAAACTTGCTTAGTTTTCTAACTTTAAATGTAAATGGAGTCTTTTTGGAAGAACGATGGGAAATACATTGTTATTAATCGTCTTGTTCTTGAAAAAAATTATTCTTAGTTTTTCATCCGAGCCTCGGCAGTTCCTTAAAGTTCCTTAATTTTTTGGGACTTTTCAGCCTCGAGTTCCTTATTCAGGTGTTCCTTATAAAAAAAACGTGTATGCCACTTGTTGAGAAATCTATCCTAGTGTTTGCAGTTAATGACAAAGACGTTTATTCAAAACTACTATAAACAATGCAAACAGGTATACCTCTTTTTTGTTTATCGATTTGCACGCATTTTTAGCAGATTGCTTTTCTAAATATTGCACGAAAGCAACTCCTTTGCTTTCCCTTGTTGCTTTGTCTTTTAAAATTGTCACCCTGAAAGAAAATAACTTGATATAACTTTACTTTAAAATGTTTTCCACATTTCATACTCAGAGAAATTATAGCGAACTTGGTATGATGAGTACTCTTGGATATAGCATAAATAGCATTTAAATTAATCCATCGAGCAACAGAAAAAACGAAAATACCTTTTTATAGCTTGCTTTGCTTACAACGTACCTAATACTACGGCTGTGAGTATAATTTGTATAATCTTATATTTGTATACTTGAACAGTACTTAGCATAATGATAAGGACTGGGCTTGCTGCGATTCATTGGCTCGCCTCAAACAGCACATGTGGAGTAGGAGAGACCTATCAATCAAACTCAAAATCCGATTGTATTACGCTCTTATAGTCCCTATTGCTACATATGCCAGTGAAACGTGGACGATTCTGGAGGAAGATGAACGTAAACTCCTGGTCTTTGATATGTAATGTCAAAGTATGATACTGGGTGTCACTCTGCGTGATAGATTGCGTAAATCGATATCAAAAGGAGACTCGGTGTTGACAAAACCATAATAGACATCATTCAAAAACGTAGGTTACAATGGTTTGGACACCTAAACAGACTTCCCGAAAATAGTTTTGTCAAAAAGGTTTATAAAGAAGACTTCACTACAAAGAGACCTCGAGGAAGACCCCCAAAACGCTGGTCAGAACATATAAGGAACAACACCAATCTGCCTCTATTAACTGCAGAACGACTGACAAAAGACAGGGTCAGATGGAAGCAAGCTGTCAAGGCAAATGTAGCAAGGTGCTCGGGAGTCAGCTGATATGTCAAAGTAAGTCAAGACTTAGCATAATTTGGGTACTGGTATGTGCCGCCCATATGAGTGGGTTTTTGGCCCTGAAATTCTTTAAACAGAGGTATTATTTTAGCCAAATCTGGTTTTCGTGAAAGCCAGGAAAAAACACAAAAGAGTATTTCAAATTCAACATACTTTACAACTTTGCCAAATTTTTCGAAGATCTGGAAGCAAAAAAAATATTTTTACAAATTCAGTTAGATTTAGGTCAACGTCTACATAGTTTAAAAGGGAATTCATTTTTAAGAAACCTCTTTAAGTGGAGATAGTCAAGCTGGGAAAACAAGGCAAAGTCAAGTCAAGTCTTTGGCAAGTCAAGGCAAGTCAAGTCAGGAGAGGTCAGGTCAGGTGAGGCTAGGTCAGGTTAGGTTAGCCCAAGGCATGTCAAGTCATGATGAGTCATAGTCACAACAGCCTTTCTTGTAACTATGGTTAGGTTAAGTCAAGTCAAGTCATGGTGAGTCAAGCAATATCAAGTGAAGCCAAACCAAAGGCAAGTCAAGTCAAGCTTAAGGTAAGTCAAGTCAAGCCAAATCAAGTCTGGTCACATCACACATTAAGTCAAGTCAAGTCAAGCTGAATCGACTTGAGTTGATTTGACTTGACTTGTGCTGATTTGAGGCAAACAAGTCAAGTCAAGTCAAGTCAAGTCAAGAAAAATCAAGTCTAATCACATCACATTAAGTCAAGTCAAGTCAAGGTGAGTCAAGCAATATCAAGTGAAGCCAAGCCAAAGGCAAGTCAAGTCAAGCCAAGCCAAATCAAGTCTAGTCAAGTCTAGTCATGTCAAGTCAAGTCACAAGTCAGGTCAAGTAGATCAAAATCAAAATCAAATCAATTGAGTCATATCAAATCAAATTAAGTCTAGTCAAGTGAGGCCATGTCACATCCAGTCACATCATATCATGTCACATCACATTAGGCCAGGTCAAGTGAAGTCAAGTTGAGTAAAGTCGAGAAAAGTCAAGGTGAGAAAAGTCAAGTTGAGAAAAGTCAAGTAAGGTTAAGGCAAATTAACTCAACTGAAGTGAAGTCACATCAAATCAACTTATAGTAAATTTAACAGAAAACTCTGATGAAGTGATGATAGTCCAACAATATCAGCTAGAAATAAGTAAGCCTTTGATAACTCAAACCCTCAAGGGATCATGGAAAAAGTTAAGATAGCAACAGTTTGAGTTATGAGAAATATGCATAAATGAAAGCAAGGTACCTTGTGGATGTCATTATTGGTCAAGGAAAAGGGAAGGTTTCCAACATAAAGAGTTGTTTTGCTTGGTGCTAATCCTCCACTCATTTTTGCAAAGCCATTTCTTGTTTAAGTTGTCATATAATCTTTTGAAGACCTAACAACAACAAAAACTCATACATTGTGTCTTGAAATGGTGGTATTTTTTGTGTACTGTGGTGGATAAGCACAGCATTACTGTGGTGGGTTATTATGCTTAATGTGGTAGTATTATCCACACTGTGGTGGATTTTGTAGTTTTTTCTACCTTGTTTATTCACCACAGTACACATAGATTTGTGGTAACAGGACAGGTTGGCCCAATACAAAGTTGAACTATCATGTGCTGGACAAGATGGTCCATCATGTTTTAATACAAGTCTGCTTGTCAGCATATACCAAATTGGCCCACTAAAATAATATATATTATACATTTAAATGTACGTACAAGCACACTGATAAAGCGGGTGTTTGGGGGCACAGCCTCCAAAATATCCCCACACATAACAAAATAACTAGAGAATGTTGTGGGCCGGCCTTTGTGGTGGGCCGACTTGTCCGTAGCTAGTGGTACAGTGGGCCAACGTGGAAATGGGCCCACTTGTCTAGAAAGGGCGCACACTTTCTTGAAGTCTGCCTGAAAATGACATCTGTCCGCAATTGCAGCACTTTTCTGTTCAGGAGGTACTAGATATCAATCACTCAATCAAATGCAACCAATCAATCAGACAAAACTCAACTCTGTCAAAACACAGTTTGTTTTTTAGGCTACTAGTATGTACTATAGTACTATACAACATTTTGATCTATAGAGAACCTGGATTGACAGGATATTCATCAAGATTGATAGGTACCTTTTATTTTCATTTTTTCTTAGGGCCAAATTTCTGTTCTTAGAAATCCTTGAACGTTCTCCTTGTCCTTTGCAATTGTTTTGTTCTGATTCACGATGTTGATAAATAACAGCATTCAGAAGAAGGTAGAAAAAAGTGGGAGGGATTGCAAGCACGGGAACGTATTAAAAGGGCCTCAGAGGTCGTCAGGTCCAGAAAATATTTTGTTTAGTTCACAGTCAAAATTTTTCACAACCAGTGTTCCAGCTTCTAACAATTTTTCAGAATGTTGGAATGCTTCAAGAAAAAACGACATCCGCGTCTTTGAAAAAACTGCTCTGTCATGCAAGACAACAAAATGTAGGAAGAATTACGTCATATTCTTAATTCAGAAACCTGGGAACAATAGAAACCATTCTTTTGTTTTGCTTTTGTCATTCATAATCTCCTATTGTTTATAATAGGTCCCATGATGCAAAGGATCTCTTCGATTCAATTCGATTTTGATCAAACAAAAACAGAAAGTTCACGAAGAAGTAGGGTGAGACTTTCAACGTCTGAAGAAAAGTTACATAAACTAGCTTCAAAATGAAGTTACTTTGCGAAATCGTTCTTGCATTCGCATTGCTTAATATTATAAGTGTTTTTGGTCACAAAAGGGATCATTTTGATCTTCATCATAAAAAGCACGAAGGCCACAAACATCATCGTCCTGAAGGTGATTTGAAAATCCATCTTGCCGAGGAAGGAACTGCCCGCAACGAAACTGTTGTCATTGATGTCGTTCGCAAGCAAAGCAGCCAAAATGGTCCTAAAACGAAGCTGAAGGTAATGTATTAAAGATGAAATGATTTAAAGACATGTGGGGTTAGCGGTTTGGCGTGACTCTAAGATTCTAATTTAAGTTTCTAAATAAAATAAATTGAGTTCGGACAGAAAGACAAGCAGCGGACTCGGACAGATGGGATTCTTCGCAGGAGACTAGGTATCTTTTCCTGTTAGAAAGCAAAGAATTTCTATAAAAAGAAAACTAAGTAATTTTCACATATCTGTTTATAAGAAAATATTAATTAGCCCAGTAGGTAGGCTACTGAACGTCTCTTGAAATTCTCAAATTTTAATTTAAGCACTGACAGTTTCTTAAGAGTTTCTTAAATTTCCATATAAATAGTAGTGACATAGTAAAATAGCAATTTATCTGTCACGTTTTGAACCAAGGATAAATCGGTCATACACGTTTTTTTTTTCAGAACACTTGGCTTTGATTTCAGCCTGCATGTTTCTTATTTTTGAAGCAATATTTCACTAACTTGCCACCCCCTACCCTTCTCGAAAACATGTTGAAAATGCATTTCCAGGCAAGGGCTTTATGCTGGTGAACTTTGCTTTTGCGTATCTCAAATAGTTTCAGAGATAGCATTGACCCAAATTTAAGCCTGGTGTTTCTTATAAAGGTTGTTCTTATAAAAAAACATGTATTTGAATGCTAGTGGCTTTCCAATTTTGTTCACATGACACAAAATACTTAATTGCAGACATCATCTGACACTGGAATCCCGTGTCCACAGCGTAAAATGATAGATGGTTAAACAATTTTCCATTACCGAAATTTCTCAAACTTTTGGCCCTTTGCAAGTCTAGGTTTCTTACAAGTAGATTAGTCTAAAAATATATGTACATTGATATTCAAAATCTTGGGAGATGCCTTAATCAGGGCTGGGAAAATTCAATACTGAATATCATCTGGATGGCAACACATGCTTTTCAGCTTGGCTGAGGAGAACTTAGCAAAATACCTACAAGACAAGAATTCCCATCCTCATATTGTTTTAAGTGAAGTATTCTCAGCACATGTACGTGAAATGAATATCAAAACAGGTGCTTTGATACAGAAGTTGCATACAGGTATCTATAAATATTAATGAAGTAACAAATTTGAATATCAATAGAATGCATATTCAAATGGAATGAATTTGTTTTATTTTAGGTAAACCTTCGCATTCATGTCATCCAAGGCAACATCCATGTGAATGGCCACAAAATAGACCATGCTGTTGTCACCTCTGTTCACCTCAATACAAGACTTGGTAATTCAATTTTTCATAACCTTTTTTTAGCAGAATATGACTCAGTTTGAGGCTTTGAAGAGTATCCCTTTGGAACCTTAGCCTTCCAGTTAACTGTAACTTGCATAAAACTGCCTGGAAATGATGAGTAACACATGCCCAACCAGCAAGGCACTTCTCACAAGGATTTTCAAAGACCTGAAGCTGAAACCACTAATCAATCAAGAAGAGAGTTGTAGTCCTGCCCTGCTAGTAGGAGAGTTAAACCCATGACCTCTATGATAGAACATGCAACATTTTCCTGTCAACTTGCCCCCACCTCCCCCTCCCCCTTCTCCAACTAGCTGCCTTCTTTAGGCCAACTTGCCTCAACTTTGAAGTAGTCTTGCTGAACCTTCATAGTCAAATCCCCCTACATTCAAAGCCAGCTTTTCCCAATAAAAAGTCAACTTGCCCCCACTGAACTATATTAATGAAGGCCGGTTTACATGGTCATTTTTGTTAACATAAAAGTTTTAAGTTGGAGGCTCCACCCCAAACCCCTTTTTATCACCTGGTAGACTCAGCTTAATCATTATCTATTACCAATCAATCAATCATCAATCATTGATTTAATGATTTGGTGGCTTGACTTCAAGCTATCCAAGTTGACTTGACAGATAGGGTCGGCTGGATGAATGTGGGGCAACATTACTTAAAAGAGTTCTGACTTGACCATGTTTACGCAGGGCAAATTGAAAGTGGGGGAAGTCTCCCCCCACTCTCGTACTAACCCCAAAACATTATGATGCAGTTTCTTTTGAATTGTCAGCAAAGGCTAATGAGGCATTATCTCTCAATTTCTAGATACAGTCTATGAGAGTGGGGTTGTCAAAAGTGAACCAGCATTTGTCTATGTGCGTGTGATGGTCACGGAATCAACCAATGCAAACGGAGTGAAAATGCTGTCTGTTCAGGAGGAGATTGTGCAGATTAACGGAGAAGCTGTGAACCAAATGGACATCAAGGAGATTGTTCTTGAGCTGGGTGATAATGTCAATGAAAGCAAGCGTACTATCACAACAATCAATGTCTCCAAAAGCAAGATTCATGGCTTCAATAAAATGAGGGATACACACATCTGGGCTTGTGAAGGTAATGATAACATAAGTGAGCATTGAATAAGCCTTCTTATTTCATTAGATGGACATTTTTCATTACAACCTTTCATTTTCTGCTGCACACTTTTATTTATAAAGAATCACTTTATAATGAAACTACGTATTGAAGACCATAAAATTTAAAGAACTTATGCTACTAAAGACAAAATCACCAAGGGACTTTTCAATCACAGAAGTTAGGCAGAAGACCAATCTATCCGATCTATCAATCAATCAATCCAATCGATGCGAGTTTTGACTCCAAATGAATGGAAGCTGCTTTCTAATTCTTGATAGCTTTCAGTGATAAATATTCAAAAATGAAAAGTTCCTTAGCAAATTTGTCCTTAGTAGTATAGGTTCTTCAAATTTTTCAGCCTTCTTCGTGTAGGTTCCTTATACAGTAATTCTTTATATAAAGATGGCATGTACTGATCAACAAGTTATTGTTTAATCATCCAGTAACAGAATTAGAACTAGCCACAGACAGCTAGATGTACAAAACCCCCTTTTTGCACTGCTTAATCTTACAACTTGTATTCTATAACAGCACGAAGAGGTCAGCTGCCACATCATCCATTCCATGCTGATAGGAACAAGATGACAAAATGGAAGCATGTGCCACACTCCCACAAGAGGCCACCACATTTTGAATTGGGAAGGAACAGAGACCATGATTTTGGGCGTGATGATGACAATGATGATGACGACGATGATGATGATAACAAGGTAGGGATGTTACTACAGTTTATACTAGGGTGGTAGGATATCGCATTAGGTTTCAGTTTTTTCATTTCATTGTGAGGAATGGCTGTGATTATGGAAATTTTTCGTAGTTTTGAGAAACAGAGTTTTTGCCAAATTCATATGAAGTAGCCAGAACTTTGTCTGTGTGCAAAGTTTCACTATCTTACTGCTGTTATTATTGATGTTATTACTATTCAAAGCTTGCAACATTTTAAGTACTCTGGCCAGTCCGAGTGAAAAAAGTTTCACGCCCAGTCACTTTTAACAGTCAAAGCTCTTATAGAATTGGGAACTTTGAAAGCTCATAAAATCAAATAGCACCATCACCAAGACAGTGAAACTTTTCACTTAAACTAAGTTTTAGATGCTTAAACCATATCCTAGCATTGAAAACTCAATATCTTGAATGTTTGAAAAATTCCAATCTCAGCAGTCTTTCATCAAAAGATCAATTAGATATATTTGTTATCAGAGTTAGACATACCAATTATTATGAGTGTTCTAAGTCAGAGGCCATGTTTTGTGTGATGATACTAATGTTTAAAGCCCAAAACTGTACACAACATTTCTTTCAGCCATTGTTCAATTAAGTGGGTTTTGCTCACGTTTAGCATGAATCTGCCAGTAACAATTAAAAGTTTGAAAATCTACAAGGAATTTGACCGTGTAAAATGATTGAGGGTGTAAAATTTCACCCCCAGCAATTTTTCACAGTCAAACCCTTAAAAAAATTTCAAACTTTAACACCTATAAAATCAATAAGCATAAAACTTTGCCTCAGCACTAAAAAGAAGGTGCTGAATTCAAATCTGAAGTCCAAATTTCTCTATGACCTAATGTTAAATTTTTTGAAAACGACACCCTTAGTTGAAATGGTCTATGGGACAAGGACATAATATTCCCAGCAGATCTTGATTTTGTAGTATTTTTTGAAGTTGAACTTATTGTTGAAAGGTTATACTCTGAATTTTAATAACGTTTTGTAGGATGACGGAAAGCACCACCACCATAAGCATGGTTTCAAATATTGGAGACACAGATTCTGCAAATGGTTCCACAGTCTGCCTGTTGCCACTCGTGCAATCTTCTGCATCTCGACAATATTTTTCACCTTGCTGCTGATTGGAAGCTGCTGTTGCTGCTGCTGCTGCAGGAAGACAAAGAAACAGGCACCTGAGATTCAAAAGAAGTATGAGCTTTCAGATGTTGCTTGTGAAGATGATGAGGAGGCTAGTCCATTGCCCACCAAAAAGGCTCTTGATAAGCAGCCACTTGTTGCTTAATTACTTACAGCAAAGACACAAGATGTGAGCACAATTTTTTGTAGATTGTTAGGATAATTTGACTTTTAATGCATTTTTTCATTATTACTATCCTGTATTGCTTTGAATTGACTAGATGCCTTCCCCTTGATCAACATTTCCTGTGAAATAAGTATTCCACCATCCTTTTCTAGTCTACTGTGAATCAAAGGAAAACTGTCCTTGATTAAGCTACCACCACTTACAACAGTCTCTGGAGTATTAGATATTCTCCTGAATGCATTTTCTACTGTGATGCCTTTAAAAAAAACCCTGTATTGCAACAACTTTGATTGAACCTAGCTTGTTTTCAATGTTCAACCTTTTTGAAATATCTTCAGTATTAAGCCTATCATTGATTATCTACAATGCCTGCCAAATTACTTGGAACACCAGCTTGGTTTCCCTACTACAAGCAACATCTCCCCTCCCCCCTGTCCGTAAATAATGATTGAAGGATACTACGCTTCCAGGTAGGAATGACTTTCAGATCACCCTGAAGTATTCTTCAACATTACAAAACAACATTGTTTCCGGGGGAAGGGGGGATCAAGTCAGCGGATGTCGCATAATGAAAAATCCTGAAACTATGGTGGGCATTCCAAGTAATTCTGGCAGGCATTGTACCTTCTGAAGCATTATGGCATCTCTATTGATTAATAATTGCACAGTGAGGATTATTCGGTAAGAGTATACAAGTAACCACTTACAGTAGGTATTGTGGTAAAAGACTAACAGCTCTTTTTAATCAAGAATTTAACCATTCTTTTATATGCTTCCTACTTTTGTAGTTTTTGACAACATAGTCTCTATAAAACAATACCGTGCTCTTCTGTCACATTTGTTCTAATATGAACTGTCTCTAAAATGTTGTTTTAAGAATATCTTTACCAGGCCAACAGAAATTCAGAAGCTGGTCTTACATTTCACAAAAGCTTGTTGGCACAATTTTAGCTCTCTTTATCTTCATTTATTCATTTTTATTTAGAACTGTAACTAATTGTCTGAGGTGCATTTATTTGTATATATGATGCTAATTAAACCACCAATTAAGCAGCAGTCACTTCTGTGTTTTAATCATTTGTTTCACGTCCCAGTTCTTTACTGGGCTTGTTATTTTTAGTGTTAGCAAGCCAAAGTGTCAATTGATGGAACCCTTGGTGTTCGGAAAATGGTGTTCCTTCAGAACAATATGTAAGCCACCCTTAGATTATAAGTCGCACCCACAATCCTGTAACTGAACGAAGAGATTCTAAACTTTTAAAAAGAGGCCCCCCAAGGGGGTGCAAAATCCCGCGATCACGCACGATTTTTCTGCGATTCACGCCATTATGCACGATAAAGCTTCATTTTCACGCGCATAGAACTTAAGGCGTTGCTCTTCGAAATTTCAGCAGGATCAATATTCAAGATGTTTAACTTCATATACCTAAAGGAAAAACTTGAAAAACTCTTTCCACGACAAGTTTGTAACAGTTTGTAACAAAATTAAGATTTTAGGAGACTTAACTAACTCACCATACGAGAGAATGACAGAAACATAGTTAGCGGACAATGCTTGATGGATAAAAGGGCATTCCTGCATTCAAGCAACCTCTCTGCTATGTAGCCAACACTGTGAATCACGAAATCACGAGCCGTGCAAAAGCATTTCACGCGACACGCAGGAGTTTAGATTCACGCGCAAAAAATGCTCGTTTCACGAAATCACGCATGAAAAATGGCCCAATTACGCATCACGCAGAACCGCTCGAGGGGCTTCTAAAAACGATCAGCCTAGCCTAAGTAGAGTAGGGTGTCATGAAGCGTGCAAACACCATCCACCCGACATTTCAAACGCATTGGAAACAGTTTGTTTTCATGTTTCATCTTTGCAGTTTAGATTAAAGTGTAATTATAGTTCGGCGCGTAGAATATAATATAATGCCAAATGCCTTTGTTTATAAGCCGCAAGAAAACATACCAAAAAATAAATGTACGCCGCAGCTTACAATCGAAAACATACGGTATGTTTTTATGTCATCTGTGGTTTTCAAATGTGGCTATTACACGTATTTTTGTGATAAGAAACTAAAAAATCGACTCAGTACTGAAAGTTCCTGAGTATTGAAAGTTTCTTAAGAGTTTCTTGAATATTCATATTGGCAACATAGTTATTCTATCTGAATTATGTTCCAAACCCATTTATCAATTGCACGTGAATGCATAATGGGTTTCCTGTTCATCTGTCTTTGGCAGAAACGCTTTATTGCAGACGAAACACGGGAAATAGAAGAACTTTTTTTCGCTGTCTGAGGTGAAAAGTTTCCTACTTATCAAATTTCCAGTACTGGAGTTTCTTAAGTTTTTGGCCATTCGAGAGTCTGGGTTTTTTATAAAGAGTTTCTTATCAAAAAATATGTGTACTATTTACAAACAGAAACATGATAGCAACAACTGCCTTGCAAAACATTTAAATAGCTTTACTAAGTAGGATAAAAAAAAACAAATAAAATGCATACATCTGACAGTCAGAGAGTGTCTGCATGTCGAGTAGGAGTGTGCGGTTGTGGTGTGGTGCATTCCAGTGTCAACTTTCACGAGAATTTCGTTTTATCCAATTTGCTGCGTGTTGTAGAGTATTCTAGCTGGACTAGAGCAAGCAATTTCAAACCCCATCTGGTGCTTTGAAGATAAATTTGAAAGGTAATCCATGCAATTGTCTGAATTTTGCAGCAACAAAACCAATTTTTGCCAAATAAGGTGCATCTTTGCCAAGAAGATACTTACCTCGCCATTCTTCCACATGACGAATTATCTTCTCTTCCCCTGGTTCTCCATCAAGATGAAGATAAATTACTGAAGTTATGTCGAAGGAAAAATTGCCTGGCAAGACATATCGTTGGAGTTGGTCAATGGCGATTAAATTTTGACCATGAAGAACATTGATTTTTAGATTGTAGCTTTTACGGAAGAATGTCCCCATCATTGCAAAAGCCGATGCTAATGAGCGTCGTCCTTCAAGGCGCACTGCTGGGTCTTCAAACACTGTATTTTCATCATAATACATGACTTTGTCATTCGAGTATTCAAGCTTGTACAAGTCTAGGACGGCGTTGACCAGACTTTGCCGTGTGTTCTGCACCGATAGAGGGATTGCGTCTTCAGAGATGTGAACCAGAGGGTCATTTTTCGGTCCATACTTCAGATGGTAGAAAAGCAAACCTTGGCTGCTAAGCCATGAAAGACTGACAGCTGCACAAGTGTATTTCAAAAATCTCTTCACACTTGCCGCTAGGGACAGCACCCCTCCCAAAGCAAAAATGTTGGAACGAGGCAGAGTCTTCCACCAGAGGTTTCAAAACACCGATCAGAAGAAATCAATCTTATTACGGATCAATCTATCAATCCATGGCGATCGATGAGGATCGTTCGATCTCATTCCTGATTCTTAAGGGATGTCCCAAATAATTCGCGGGTAAAACCTCTCTTTCATTTGACTGCCTCCCTAATTTTTTGGCGGGAAAATTTGCTCCCATATCATCAGTGTACGGTGCAAGCCTTGTTTAGGTACGAAGTTGATATTTCGATCAAAATCAGAAAACGTGTGCACCTACTCAGCGTCTTAGTACAGAAATATGGTTCTAGTTACAAAGCAAGAAAAGCCATCAAGCATTTTGCAAAAACGCAAACGACCAGGAGTGGCATATGTCAATGTTCCCAAATCAGAGGCTAAAGCCAAAGGTCAAGGTAGGCTGGCACTTAATTATTACAATATAATGAACATATGTTTATACCTTCTGTGAGGCAAAACTTAAGCCTTGTATTCTTTTTATGACTACTTACAAGTACCACAGTACCTTTCCACCCAATCAGCAGTCAAATGTACATTGGAGTAAATTACAGCCGAAAAAAGTGAAAATCACAGTGTTTTTCTGCTAAAGGGTCTATTTGCTACCAATTTTGGGGTCTTATTTTTCTCTGTAGTCTTCAAAGGGATCTTGAGTCTTTGAGACGCGGATGCCATACATCTTTTGAAACACTTTTTTCTAATGCGTTTTTAGGAAAAGTGGGCGAGCCTCCAAAGAAGAAAATAAACGCAGAAAGTACACGCATGGTGGGTTAGATTCCTGTTCTAGTCATTTAAAATAATCAGTCTCAATATGTTGTTCTAGAAGCCGCAATGACACAAGGAAGCAGTGGAAAGAGTACCTCCAAACTCCAAAGGCGCTTGGTGCTTTGGAGTGAGGATCCCCTACCGCTTCCTTTATATCTCGCTACGAATTTCAACCCTCCAATTCTTTTTCCTAGGAAAATCTCACGATCCACGCTACAAAAATAACGAGAAACCAGCTCATTGACCTTGATTTGCCAACAGAACGCTACATAAGTAACTTCAAGTTCGTGAAGACGGAAATCCCAAAATCAAAGTCAAAACAGCGACTATCTTTTACCCTCCAATTAGCGGATTGCAAATCAATCAGTCAGGTGCTTGGTGACAAAAGACAGGGCTTCAACGCTGTTCAAGTTGCAGGGAAGCAGTACACAAAAGACGACATCAACGAGATGCTAGCTGTTCATCAGCTCAGGAGTCGAAAAGAAGAGGCAGTTGCAACGGCAAAGTGGTTGGACGACGGAGTAGTTGCACCATCACAAGACTGTGAAGTCCCTGCAAAGAAGTGGAGCGAATTGTTTAAGGACTGGATATGGTCTAACAGCGACAACAAGATCCTGTTGTTTGAATCAAAAGCTTCAACAGCTGACCTTGAGACGCTCTGTAGGTTTGGATGGCTCGAGCTTTCTACCATACGTTCATTTATCCCACTTCTGAATGCAAGAAGCAATGCACGAAAGGTTGTCTCCATGGATGTCGTTAAAAATCTTGATGACGAGGAACTTACTGCAACCATCAATCGGGATTTGCAAGGTGTCCAGGAAATAGCCTTTATTCTGCATGTCGGGCAATCTAGCAATGGGAAGACCTTCATTTCCAGTTCTTCGGTATCCGGTAATCACTGGAGCATCTTGACTCTCAACATAATTTCTGGCACGCTCGAATACTATGATTCACTGTCTTGGGCCGCCCCAGAAAATTTGCAACAACCTATGAAAAGAATCATCTCCAAGATTAACTCGCTTTTCTCGGTTTCGATCACTTACCCTCAAAAAATTAAAAGCGCACATTTGGGTGGTGGTGGTGGTTCCCATCAATGCCGTCAAGGCTGTATGGCTAACTATCCCATTCAGGAATGCAGCACAATTTGTGGTGTTATCAGCATAGTGATGGCCGCTATATTTGTATGCGCTCCTCGTTATTGGCAAAGTGTCATAAACAGCACAAATTCGATGAATATTTGGTTACGCCGTCCTTCACCAAAATCGTCTTATCTTCGCAAAGTTCTAATTTCGTGGCTAATGCAACGTGAGATCAACATGGAAAATCTAGGAATAATGAACGAAATAAGCCAACCCGCTCTAGATAACCGAAATGCAATGACAAAGGACGCACAAAGAAAAGAACAAGCCTTAAGCAAAGAAGAGCTTCTAAAACGTCGCCAGCTTGCACAAAAAGAGAGAAAGACCGATACCAATCACGAGTCAATCCATATTCCTGATTCATCCGAGGATACTGATGACAATGATGATGAAGATGATCAGTTTAGTGTTGATGCATTGGCAGCCTTGTTAGTTGACGAGCAGGTAAATATTTGACATCATCTTACCCTAGGTTCACCTGATACAAGAACAATTTCGAGATAGTGAAAATTTGCCGTTAGCATAATTTTAGCTATACAGCTAATACAGCTAATCTCCACCTATGGCTGTTTTAAGTTGAACTTGTATTGTGTGAACGCAGCCTTACCAAACACTGTCCATCTGCAGCTAATTTACTATCATATTACAGTGTTCTAAGAATAAATTCAGGGAAGGAACATAATAAAGAAACATGAAAGCTCAACGACAGAAAGCTAGAAAATAAGTTCATGTTAAAGTTAACGATTGACGTTATTTACTATGCGTGCTAATTTTTAGCCTTCAGTAACTAATTTTTCATACATCCCTACCTTAAATTAATTTCATACCTCTTTGCTGAAAGTATCAAGATTCGAAGAAAAGCCTGCTTCTTCTTTGTTACTTATTTAAGTTGAGTTGGAGAACGGTAGAAACATATATTGATGCAGTTTTTGTTAACTTTTTCCTTAGGTAGAAGATAACGAAAACAAGGAATTCACTGATGATACAGCTTCATACGACGGATGTAATGAATCATCTATGGAAGAGACCAATCAAAATCAGGTACTTCCATTCATGAAAAGTATTCTTATCACACTTAACTGAAAGTATTCAAGTAAAAAGAAAGACTATTCAGTATAGAATACGATATCAGCTGAGTGTTACAAAGTGTCATGTAATAGGGATCGATGTTACATGTTGAAATGAAGACTTCTGTTTTACGTGCGAAGACACGGAGCCAGGAATACGACAGTTGGTGAAATTAAGTTGGTGCTGTAAGTTGGTGAAGAAATTACTTACAGCAGGAATGAATTACTTCACTTAAATGTGATGAAAGTTATATTTACATCACTGCACTCTGCACTGCACCGAATCTAGACTTAGTTTGGGACACAAGGAAGTCTCAGTTGATATGAGTGCCAACAGTCAAAACAAAGGTCAATGCTATTGACAGGCAGAGACACGGCGGAGCAAAGAAATATATTAAAGGTATGCCGTTGCATGCTTACCTTGCCACTCTTTGGTAACTTCAAACAAGATTCCTTAACTTTTGTTTTTTTGTAGCGGAAAAGTGCGAAGAATATCACAGAAGACAAAGTCGATGGCCTCTTGAAAATGGCGGAGAAGAACAAGAAGAGCACATCTGTTTCAATGGCAAAAGAAAGTATAAAACAAGTGAGTGGGACCTATGTATATCTTAGAATTATTCTTCCGGACACTGCAAATTTCAGAAGGTTGTCAGCTGCAAAGAGACATAAGCGACGTGCAAAAAGGTAATTCTGAAAACGAAACAGGAATAATCTACCCACTTTGGAAAATGCTTCTTGCAGTCGAACTTAATTGACAGTAACAGTCAAAAGAAGGACCAGAGTACTATTCCTAAGCACGCGTGTTGACAGTGGAACATTCTTACTCCATGCAAAGGGTTCTTTATGCTGCAGTTCTTTCACTTTCAAAGCAAGTCAGACAAGGCAGGAAGCTTTTTTTAACACGGGGCAGATTCTTTGGAGTTAAGTGTCTACAAATGCGCTTTACAACGCAGCCTTTCTGATAAGAAAGCTGTGAAACATCAAGCCGAAAACTACTGCGGCATTTACTCTATTCCTCTTCTGTCCATAGGACATCAATGAGAACAAAAATAGAAGATTAAATAAAGAAAGCCCCCAAGAGAAGTCGGCATCTAAATCCAATTATACTAAAGCTTCAGATGGCAGATTCAAATGCGATGACTGTGACCAAACGCTCAGCTCGAGACACTGTCTTAACAAGCATCGTAAGCGGAAACATCCTGACATTGAAAAAGAGGGACAGACAAGCAAAAAATTATCTTGTCCTGACTGCCCAAACTACAGGTTAGACAAGACTTTGTGACTTAAAAAAGTTAAGGTTCTAAAGACCTTGACTTAAAAGATGTACAGGCAGTTATGTTTTATTTGCAACAAAACTAGAACGAATTCCTGAACGAATTATCTTCCCGTTCTTTTCAAACTATTTAGGTAACTGCAGCATTCGATCTCCGAGAGAGTATCATGCAATTTGTTTTAGTTTTTTTTAATCGATTAGCATGGCTTACTATAAAGCGAGAGAACACACTTGTACACACTTTTTTTATAGGAATACCTTCATTTTTGCTTAGCCTCGATTATTCTTAAGTTTTCTCGATTTTCAGCCTTAAAATATTCTTGAATTATTCTTAATTTGCAATGTTACCAATCGGCCTGAAAATCAAGAGAATAGGTTTAATCTTTGTCATAAAGAACCTAATCTAGAAGTACTATTTCAACTCTGTCAATCTCATTAACCAACGTACTAGTCCAGTTTAACATCTACACCGGGACAATCACATTGTGTGCCTTGTGAAAATTGAAACACGCAAAGAAATAAAACAAATTTTATCATTGCTTTTTCATCTTAGGTGCAGTACAATGAAAGATCTCATAGAGCACAGCAACAGCTGTCACGCAAAAACAATTCAATTGATCATCAAGGATTTCGATTCAAATGACGAATTCAAGGTTTGGAAAGAGGAAACAGAGAAAAAAACGCGATCCTGGTTTGTGAAGTTCAGGGGAACAAGACAGAGAAAAGACACCTTCATTCAGTGGTATCGGTGCAATCGAACTGGGACACATGAACCAAGAGGAACTGGGAAAAGAGCAATGAAGCAGCAGGGAACTTCAAAAATTGGAGGTCACTGTACAGCGTATATGAAAGTCTGTACAAACAAGCATAATCAGAAGATTACTGTTGAGGCATGTTTAGACCATACAGGACATGGCCAAAATCTTGGACATGTTCGTATATCTGATCAGCTTCGACGGAAAATTGTTGGTCAGCTCTCAAAAGGCGTCTCCATAGAAGCCATCCTTGACGAAATACGTGACCATTCTGAAGACACAATTAGTCGTGGCCATTTGGTTGACAGGAAAGACATCATTAATGTTAAACATCAATTTAATGTGGATTTGATGGAGAAGGATACAAGTGATACCAGAAGCGTACACTATTGGGTCAATGAACTTAGACAGGGTGAGTTTGATCCTGTCCTTGTCTATAAAGCCCAAGGTACAGAGGAGTACTCATTACCTAAGGATGACTTTTTACTGGGACTGCAAACGAAATACCAGCTAGATAACCTGAAGAAACATGGAGATAAATTCGTATGCATGGACTCTACTCACAAAACAACGCAATATGACTTTCTATTGATCTCAGTTTTAATCATCGATGATTTTGGTGAAGGAATTCCAGTTGCTTGGCTTATTTCAAACAGAGAAGATCAGCTTGTACTGAGGCCTTTTTTAGAAGCAGTTGCAGCACGAACAGGACCTTTACAAACCAAAGTGTTCATGTCTGATGATGCCTACAATTTTTACAATGCGTGGATTTTGAATTTTCCAAAGCCTGAAAAGAAACTTATATGTGCTTGGCATGTAGACAAGAACTGGAGGAAAGGCTTGCGACAAAATGTCATGACCCAAAGTGAGATCCCTGAATTGTATGCAGCATTAAAAACGATACAAATGGAAACAGATGAGGGCGTGTTTCGGAAGCTGATGCAAGAGTTTTGCTCTTGGTGTGAGAAAGGTCATCTGCAGTTTTTTGAGTATTTTAAAGAAAATTACTTGCAGAGGGTTGATCAGTGGGCGTCATGCTTTCGCACAGGCACAGGAATCAATACAAACATGGTCACAGAGGCCTTTCATAACATCCTCAAAGGGCTATATTTCCAAAGAAGACAAAACCGAAGAGTTGATCATTTGCTGTGCAAGCTGCTAAAAATTGCTCGTGACAAAATGTTTGAAGGGTTGATCAAGTCACAAAAGGGGAAACGCACTCATAAACTTAAAGAGACTGACAAACGCCATAAGAGAGGAGAAAAGATAAAAACAGATGATATCTTAGAGATTGGAAGAGGAAAATGGAATGTTCGCTCGCAGGAAGACCAAGCGGAATTCTATTCAGTTAGAAAGCTTTTAAGCTCATGTGATTGTCTGATCCACTGTTCAAAATGTCAGGTCTGCCATCATATGTATAGCTGCGGGTGTACAGATTTCAGGATGAGGCTAATTGCTTGCAAGCATATACATGCAATTCACATAAGGGAATCTAATGGAGTTGAAAATGACAGGGCTGCTAGTGAGAATGAGATGCCTGAAAAGTCTGCAGAAAGCATTCAATATTTTGAAGAACTGCTGAGGAGCAAAAATGACCAGCAAGATCGCTTATGTGACATAGACACTCTAAGGATCAACATCTTAAGAAGAATAAATGATCTGACAGAAATCGTTCAGTCCTCAACTAGTCCTTTGGCACTACGCACAGCAACAGCACATGTCATCTCTGCAATAACAGTTGCACATGGACTTCAGCAGCTTGATAACGAGCATTGCTATGATTTAAAACCAAAAGAAAAAATTGCAGCTAATAAGAAGTTCGAAATACAGCCAAGATTTGTAAAGACCAGAAAGGAACGAAAGAAGCCACCAAAATTGTTAAGCTTGCCATCAGCAGCAGAGAGAAAAGACATAAAGGCAATGCTGCTTGACGAAATTCCACAAGTTTGTGCTTTCTGTTTTAAGGAGAATGATACAAGAGGTGATGAAGATGTTGAGTGGGTAGAGTGTCCACAGTGCAGTCTATGGGCACACTGGGAATGTGATGGGAATGGCCGTTGTGAAGATACAGAAAATTATCTCTGCTCTGTTTGTAACTCAGGACAATTTGAAACAGGAGAAAACAACTAAAAGCTATTGCACAGATTAATGCTGAAAGGACCAGGTTATATAGTGATCAACTCTTAATCATTTTTAAGAAAGGTGCCAGACAAAATTGCCACAGTCTATCTAAAGCATTTTGAAAACTTAAAAAAAATACTAGCAGCAATAACTCTTGTTGAGCTTATTCATGCAGATTGGTTCAACTTTCCTTTTCAAATTTGGACTCAGGGCAGCATCTTATATGATTTTTTGTACTTTATTGTTGCTAGTTGGGTCTATTTGTCATTCTTGGTCTCCGCCAAACGGTGTGAAAATTTTTAAAACTCTCTTTATATGACAACAACTCTGGCCCTTTCTAGACTGATTACCTGAGTCGCATTTATCGCTATTGAAATGAATGCTAGGACGCTCAAACTACGATTCATAATCGAACGGTTATCTTTCCGGACTTGCGTTTTCTGCCTCGTTCTCATATTACCATGGTTACAGTGATGTCAACGGTAAGTGGTTGTAATGGCCTAAATCTACCAGGTCTAAAACCTCTTGAAAACAATATTTCTATGTTTTAAAACTTAACTTTCCATTTGTTTTGCAGAAAGCTCGTACCAACCCAGCTGTTTTGATATTTGTTCAAAACTTTTTGCGTGATTTAGTACTACAACGGTTGCGGAATAGGGCGCGTATGTTTTGCTGTGAGAATGCAATGAACCAGCCTCGTTTCGATGCGCGCCAACTTTTTGGCGCGGGCCAGTCCAGAAGAAATGCCGTAATATTATGAGTTCAAATTTGAGCGACCTCGGTTTGGTATTAGTATCGGTCTGTCTGATGAGCGATAACTGGGACTCACGTAATAAGTCTAACAGAATTTTCTTTAAACAAAATTTTTGAAAATTAGTACCGTGTTTTCACCTAAATTGGAAATTTTACACCCTTTTATACCAAAATCGCGAAAATGGATACCATTCCAGGCGGAATGTCGCTAATATACAAATACAAATATGAAAAGTTTCCTTCAAATGGCGTAACGCAGTTTAGGTAGGCTCCCTCGGTTCAAAAACTCAGGACCCCAACATAAGGGAGCCTTGAAATTTTTGAAATTTTTCTTATCGTGTTCTTTTTCTTTTTGGCCATACTATGCTAAGGCTTTGAAAGTGTTAAAGAACAATTTTTAGAACATTAAGGGGCTGATTATATGAGAGTTTTCAGCCCGGGCTAGAATTTCAGCTCGGTTAGCCGGGTTGGAATTGGCGTGCGATTACATGAACGTTTCCAGCCGGGCTGAAATCGAATACCTAAGACAAATGACGCCAAAATTGACACGTTTTGACACGAAACTAAAACCACAGTCAAACTGGGCTTGCGCAAAGAGAGTTCCTAGCCCGAGCTGGAAAAATTTGCGATTATAAGTTATTTGAATCTAAGCTTTCGTATCCTTTGTTTTTGTTTATCATTGATAGTTCGTGACCAGCCATTACGCAATTCATAAAGGTATTTCCTTTACATTGATGTCGCCATCCGGTTGTGTATTTGTATTTGTTGAATGTGTCGTTAACGCTCTGGGTGTGACGTTCTATTGTCTTGCTGATGATATAATTGAGGTTCTTGCTAATTTGTAAGTTAGTTAGTCGTAATGGTTAGTCATAGCAGTTGTCAGGAATTGTAAATTGCCGCTGAATTAAGAATCGTTTAGATGTTTTTATTTGAATAGGAGTTTGTATTGATGAAATTGCCGTGAAACTCGTGTTTTCTTGTCGTCTAAATCTGTTCTCAAGTCGAACTCACGCACTCTAATAACACGAAAGTTGTGTGTTATTACATTGGTGACCACGACGTGACCATCAGCAAAGACAGCCGTTTAAAGATAGTAGAAATTGTCGACAGGACCAAGTAGAAAGACTCAGAGCAGAACAGAGGAAATTTGACGCCATGCCATTTTATCAGAAGGGAGTTCATTTGTATCTTCGAGCCTCAGATGGTCGTCCAATATGCAATTATTGTAAAAAGGTAGGACACGTTGTAAAGTATTGTCGCCTTCGTCCATTTATACATCCGCCTAAACACATGAGAAATGCAGTGTATCAGTGCAACCCATGGACAAATCAAACAGTAGGCCTAGTCAATACAAACGGAAGCCATGCAGGGCAAGAATGCAATTTTCAACTTTTTGGTAATCTTATTGATCAGTTAAAATCAATATTACTTCAACTGGAGAAGCTGATATCAAACAGAAATATTCCAACTTTTCAAGGACTTGAATCTGGTTGCAAGGAAGGAACAAAGGTCAAAGAAAGGATGCCAGTCACATTGGAGGCAACTGTTCGTCCACATCAATACGGTGAACACAAGAGCATGATTAACAACACGAGCAGGGACGAGAGATTGCTAACAAGAATGTACCAACCCCCGCCACACACGATTGGGGTCGCTGAAGGACTAACGTGAAACAAGCGAGGACGCTTGTTCTCGTAGGGGGGAGCTATGTTAAAGAACAATTTTTAGAACATTAAGTTATTTGAATCTAAGCTTTCGTATCCTTTGTTTTTGTTTATCATTGATAGTTCGTGACCAGCCATTACGCAATTCATAAAGGTATTTCCTTTACATTGATGTCGCCATCCGGTTGTGTATTTGTATTTGTTGAATGTGTCATTAACGCTCTGGGTGTGACGTTCTATTGTCTTGCTGATGATATAATTGAGGTTCTTGCTAATTTGTAAGTTAGTTAGTCGTAATGGTTAGTCGATAGCAGAAGTTGTCAGGAATTGTAAATTGCCGCTGAATTAAGAATCGTTTTGTTATTTGAATAGGAGTTTTTATTGATGAAATTGCCGTGAAACTCGTGTTTTCTTGTCGTCTAAATCTGTTCTCAAGTCGAACTCACGCACTCTAATAACACGAAAGTTGTGTGTTATTACACCCCCACCGGGTGCTGGCTTGTCGAATCGATGTATTAACACCCAGTAAAAGAGCCCTAATATACAATCACGTCCATCAAGTAAATTCAGATCATCTTTTTATAAGTTTCAACTTAAATCAGTGAAATTTTATTTAAGACTTGCCGTGAAACAATCACCATGATCGATTCCATATTTGACACCATCCTGATTGATAAGAGCCCATCCCATTCGATATGTTGAGAATGTATGTCCAATATTTCCTTTGCTATCAATGCATATGACACCTGCTCTACCACAAGTATCCTCACCAAGCTCTTTTATTGCTTTCTCCGCAGCAGATTGTGCATCATCGCCATTCTCAATATGGCGAACAACCTAGATGAAAACGATAAGTCAATAATGCAGTGGTGTAGGAAGAAGAACCTTTTCCGGGGGGGCTGAAACAATAGGGACAATAGAAAAGCATCTAAATTATATCCAAACACAATAGATTTCACAAATGATGTGGGGTTTGCAACCCCCAGCCCCATATAATGCAGCAGCCCTGATGAAGTCAATAACTGTTAGAGTTTAACAATCAATGGCAAATTTCCCTCCTTCTTCAAGTAGCTCAATTTTTGAATTTAGCTAAAGTACACACCAAAGTGCCAACGTGCCAAAGCTATGTACGTGCACGTACGTGGCGACGTAACCTTGCTAACACCGACGGACCCTCTTTTCTGAAATGCCAACATGCTAGGGGCCGGCTAGCATGTTGTCATTTCAGAAAAGAGGGTCCGTCGGTGTTAGGGGCCGGCTAGCATGCCGGCTAGCATGTTGTCAAAGCTAACTACTCGCCAATATCTCATCTATTTTCCATATATCCTTTCTCTGCAGTTTTTGAAGGGTTTCGCGATTGTGGAGGAAATCACAGCAAGGAAAAGAGTTTTATGTAGACAGGAAGAGTTCGCTTTCTCACTTGGACTTTTCGACAAATTTACTGGTCATCTGGTCATCTCACCGTATCCTGGGAGCTAATTGGTGCTCAAAATTGTTATTCAGATGTTTTCTGACACAAGAAGCTTGAAACCTAAAGAATTCTAACGATTTATCAAGTCACATCTAGCAATAGGGCAATAGTGCTGAGAGCGTCCTCTCGCACATTCCAATGAACAACAAAATTAATCAAGCAATCAAAAAATAATTCCAATCAACCAGTCAATCATTAATTAACCATCAAAATCAATCAATCATTGCAAGTTATCAATCACACAATTGAATATATAATCAGTCAATACATCAATCAATCAATCAATCAATCAATTAATCGATCAATCAGACAATCAATATTTTATAAGCAATCGATCAATCGATAAATGGATAAATCATAACAATCACACAGCCAATTTTTCTGTCAATCAATGAATCAAACAATCAATCACTCAATCAATTAATCAATCAATTAATCAATCGGATATTACCTGTCTGCAGACATTTGCTTTCAAGATTGATTCACCATGGCCTGTTGAAGAAGCTCCTCCGGCTTTATTTGCATATCCTCCGCAACCTGGTAGAGGTGTGTCGCCAACTCGGCCAACCCACTTACCAGGAATTCCACCTAAAATGTTGAAATAATTAAAATAAATACTACAGTATATCAACGAAAGTTTTGGATGGGCCAGTTCCAGACCTCTTCTTTAGGTTGATTGACAAGTCTCGGGAATATATGTCTGTAATTTAATCATACTTCTAGTTGAGTAGAAGTGGACTTGCTTACAAGTCTCTCTCGCGGAAAAAAAGGGTGGAGACTCGCGCTATTTCTCTCCCCCCTAGTAGTTCCTCCTCCGCGAGAGGCTTGTAAGCCAGTCCAAGTAGAAGTGGATGTGGCATGACTCGTAGTAGTCGTACCTATGAAACGAAAGAACTCAGTCAGAACTTGGTATTTGTATAAAACAAATTGGAACAGACAGTCACGTATGAGTAGTATTGTATATAGTTAAGTATAATCTGTGTATCCAGCTTGATATGTTAAATCATGAGTATGAAAATGGAAAAAGTTGTGTCTCCATCATTGCTTCTCCATCCGGTATTGTGCCCTTCACATTAGAAAGGCATAATTCAGCCCCCGTCCCAAAGTTTAAACCATTACATAACTCACAATTCAGGATCAAAGCAGGCTCAAGGCCTTGTTAAAGCATACAAGAGATATTCAAAAATGAATTTCGTACATTAAAACTAGGGGCTAATGAAGTTTCTTTGTTTTGAAATAAATGGTTTCTATGTTCCGGGTTCTTCCTGTAAATCAAATGGGCTTGTCGGAATTGTAAGACCTATGTACTAGTATATATAGTGTATATAATATTGTGGATATAATAATATGTATAATATGGAACACGCCATCCAAATGTGTCTATCCGAGTCCTCTTCCATAATAAATAATAATAAGGATAGATCACTTCGGTAGACGGCTGATTGCCTTGAAATTTTCGAAATCACCAGATATCGAGTTTACGATGGAAAAAACTTGTAAAGCACCCAAAACTTATTCTAGATACAAAGTTTCACTGTCCTAGCGCTTGTGTTCTTAATTTTATGAGCATTGAAAGATACCGATTTTATAAAGGCTTTGACCGCAAAAAATGAACTTGGTTAAAATTTTTACCCTACACGGTCAAAGCCCTTATAAAATCATAAACATCGAACGCTCGCAAAATCAGTAGCACAAGAGCTGAGATAGTAAAACTTTGCACCTGACTAATTTATGGGTGCTTTATGCTATTTTTGCATCGAAAAATTGATATCTTGCGAGTTCGAAAAATTTCAATTCTACGGAAGTGATCTATAAACAAAAATGGAGCATAAAATTTGGCATCCTATACCTGTTGATGTTGCGCATGCGAAATTCCCATCAGCATCCAGTGCAACAGCACCCACAGTATCATGTCCTACCGGTCCTTTACTTGCATCAAAGTTTTCTTTCATGGCCATTTCTTTCGCTTTACGTTCCAACTCGCTCAAATCTTTAGAATGCACAATATGATTGAAATACGTCTTGACATTGTGTTCATATTTCACAGCTGAATCCAACGACATTTTCATCAACGATTCTTGTACTATTAATTCATTTGGATCATCAAGAAAAGGATGGCCTATCTTTTTGGCAAATTTAATTGCCCCATCACCGACTAATAAACAATGTGGTGTCTGCTCCATAATTTTCCTGCTCAGTTGAACAGGATTGGCTATTCCTGATATGGCCCCGACTGCCCCTGTTGAGGAAAGAGTAGAAAATCGGTAATAATCTATATTGAGGCGCCCCAAGGAGTGCAAAATCATGCAATCACGGCAAGTCAAGACAGAGCTAAATTGGCTATACATACCGAGTATAGGTGAAGGTGAAATGGTGTTGTAGCGCCAGTTGCTAGGATCTCAGTAGTAGGTAAACTAATCGATACCTCGACCCTGGCTGTAACGCTACCGTGGCTGGGCTGGAACCCTGACCACACTGAGCTTCTGACACCACGACTCAGCTGGGTTACACCACGAAGCCACAGCACTTTCAACGACGCCACATCACCTTCAACGACGCCACAGCAGCTTCTCTGAAGAAGCTTTTTGCGTTGTTACTCAAAATTAATTAATAAAGACATTAAGGGCTCGTTTTCTCATTTGCACCTATGCTTGCAATCTTCAATGAACATTTATAGGTCATCTCGCTGTATCATTTATTCATTTGCATGCAGAAAAAATGAGTTTTTCAGTTTCTTCTAAAAATATGTGTGCTTGTACGTAGAAAACGTGCAAGATTTAAAGTGTAATGAGTATCAGAGTATCAAATAATCATTGAATACCAATACTGAGGGTTTTCCCATCCATAATAAGTGCATCCATTTCCACCGTTCCTTCTTCAGTTAAAACTGATCCATACCCTGCATTGAATACTGGGTTGTTTTCAAGTGATGACACTGCGGCTGTAACTGCATCAACTGCTGAGCCACCCTAAAAAATCAATTCATGAAAATCTAACGAATGGGGCAATGCAAGGGCATATTTTTTGTGTAACCTCTGTTCGTAGTAGTTGCTTTCTCTTCAGTAGATTCCGAAACCTACTTTCTTTGGTACCGTGTTGTAAAAACGGCAGGATTAGCTCGTCTGCAAAACCTTCTTCTCCTGAAGATGGAAGATTTTTCACTTTCTTCCATCAACTTTTAAATTCCCACCCTCTTCTTCTTATACACATATTTTTCACATAAGGAACCTTTGGTCAGAGTTGAGACTGGATCCTTAATTTTGTCACAAATGAGTTAATTTTTTCTGAAGGTTCCTATACTGTTCCTTGTCGTGAAGTATGTTTGAATCTTTGAATACTAATTTTTACAAAAAATAAATTTGAATTTCTCTTGTTTTCTAACTTGATATATATGCAGAGTCTTAGGTGAAAGTACAATTCAAATTATGTTGTTATTGGTTATATAGTTGCATAAAGTTTTGCATAAAGTTTATGCAGTGTAACTGTCTTGTACTTGAAAAAAGTTATTCTTGGCCTTTCATCCGAGCCTCTATGGTTCCAAAAAGTTCCTTAACCATGGATGATTTTAACCAGAATTTAAGGGCAAAAACAGAATTTCAGGTCAAAAAATGCACCCATCTGGGTGGCACATACAAATTTGATTAAAGATCCCCCACCCCAATTGAATTTGAATTTTCTGAAACCCATGCAAAAAGACAAAAGATGTGGATATTTACCTTAATGAGAACACCATAGCCTGCTTTTGCAGCATCTTGTGTCCCTCGCTTATAACCATCAACAAAAACATCAGCAATGTTGGAAGCTCCACCATGAACAATAATACATGGCTTCATCTTCAATCTATTAATCTGTAGAAAATAAAAACATAAACTAAGTATATTTACTTGAAAAGGTACTTGGCATAACAACACAAAGAAAATAACTAAAAATCTCCTGTGTTGTTTTGCCTTAATTTTTTTCAAGTAAATACAAAATAATGTCTATTCAAAGCAAGAATTCTTTGGAGTTCTGGTATGCAGCTCTGGTAGGGTGTCTTTTCTTTTTCAACCCTACAAATTTAGTAAGGGTAACTTATCTAACACAAGGATACTGCCCCAAAAACTGCAATTAAAAATAAATATGATGATTGAGAGTCGCAGTTGTTTTTATCTTATGCATGCACTTCAGTGCCAAATAGACAGGCGGTTGCTTATTAATTTTTGTCAATTTCCCTACCCCCAAGTTTATTAGGACCCCCGTTTGTTAATTTACAAGATTCCATGTTTTCTTGCCAGGGGGGGGGTACTTCAATATGAAGTCATACTCGACGTGCCGCTCATATGGGTGGGTTATTTCAACTGAAATTCTGTACACATGGGTTTGATATCTTGCTTGATTCTGATAAATAGGTTGGTATTTTTCGGATTTTCTTACCAATGGTTCCCATTTGCAAGATATGTTGACCGCAGAACGACTGAAAATCGTTTTCTCTGCATTTCGCTTTCGAAACGATACAAACGATAACGATAACTTTTTGCACACTTCCTCACACTGTGCGTGCGTGCAGTCTTACGGTTAATTACTGTAGTCTAGCTACTACTTTTCCGTTAAATTGCAAGGTATTAAAATTTAAATATTTATTATGAAAGGGTTTTAAAATCAACAACATTCATGCATATGGGGTTGAAATTTCCTGATATTCATGCAAATGGGTAGGAAATCCTTGAAAATCCTTTCATACGAATGGGTCCTTTTGTCAAAGTCCAGATTCACGTATGATCATGGTCACATTGAAGTACCCCCGGGTTTTCTTGTCAAGAAGATCCCCATCAATCACTAATAACTCAGGCGCAAACAAGCTCCTCCAAAAAAGCTCATCTTATCTTAGTCTGTATTGGATGCAAAACAGCAAGAATCATTCTGAAATTAGACATCAAATAGGCTTATACTGTACATTTTTGACCAGCAAAACAGTTTGATACAGGCACAGACAGACAGACTCTCATCCCTGACTTTTTCCAAAGAGACAGGGAACAAAAGTTCAACTGGACAGAAAGCAAATCACATAAATCACGTGATCAAATGAAGTGTACACACCTCAAAATGCCTCTATTTTCACGTAGAAGTTGCCTCGATGTCAGAGTTGGCCTAAAAGGCTTTAGGCTTTGGCATGGTGGGAAAGCAAGATACTTTTTCCAGATCTGGAGTTCCCTGAATGAAACAAAATGGCATCTCAGAGAAGCATTCGACTGCCTCCTATGCCAAGAATCTCAGACATCATAAGATTATATGGCCTGTCAGCTAAAAAGCAGCTGAGCCAGAATTTCATTCTTGATAATAATGTAGCCGGTAAGAATGTCAGGCAACATGCACACAGTTTCTGTTTATGATCGCTTAGCGGAATCCCGCCTCTTAGAGGGGGAGGGGGTTCAGGTTCAGCTGCAGTTTAGGGGTCCCTGGTTACCAGCATTGTTAAGTCTACGCGATGCGGTCTAGCGAAATATTGGGGGATGCCCCTCAAACCCCCACTTTAACAATGCACATGTTGCAAATTTACCACAATGCCTGCATTGAAGAAAACTCTTCATGAAAAGAATTTACAGTATTTGAGTTCAAAAGCTAATTTTTCATCGGTCGCCATTTTAACTTTTCGTTCTTTCTGCTCGCGCTATTTCGAACGTTATCAAAATACAGTTTGATTACAATAATACAGGTAACTAGGGACCCCTAAACTGCATTCTTACCGGGGTTCACAAGAATCCGTGAAGGTGATCATTTAAAACTTTGGGCTGAAATTCTATGAAATTACGTAATCTGTCTACATCATTCCACTTCCAGTATGATCAAAGTGGTGTTTTTGCTTTTAGGCTCCACTGTGGAGGATAGAGTCATTTTAAGCCAGCAAGACAGACAGAGAATTTTTTATTCAAATTGTAATGGCCGTTTAGGACCAAGAGGGAGGGGGTCAGCATCTTAACGGCCAACTTGTCCGTGGGGATGGGCCATCTTGGTAATGGGTCAACTTGGCAGTGGGCTGACTTGTCTAGAAAGTGAAATGCACTGTTGCTTTGTCATGGAAAATCACTTAGAACTAGAACTAGGGATACAGGCGAAAATATGAAGGTGTGAGATTATTTTTGAAATTATAAGACTTACAGCAAAGCATGAGACTTGGCAAGCATTCAGTTATCAAAGTATCTAAACACTAGAAGTATTTAAACAGCCAATTTCTTTAATTTTTGCAGATAAAATAATCAGGAAAGCTGATGTTTTTGACTGTCATGTCTGTGAAGTTGGATCAGGCCCAGGATCATTGACTAGATCAGCTCTTCAAGCTGGAGTCAAGCATTTAGCAGCCGTTGAAGTAGACAAAAGATTCATACCTATTTTAGAGGTAGATATCCTCACACTTCAAGCTTCATAGTTCTCTTGAGTTCTCTCTATTCAAACAAATTAGAGCCCCTGAGCATGACGTTAATAACTGCATATGATTGTAGGTTATGGCAGAAGCTTCAAATGGATACATGTCTGTTCATCATGCTGATATACTCAAATTCAACATCCCAGCTGCACTTCCAAAAGCAATTTCTGTGCCTTGGCACTCAGATGGTAAGTTGTTTGTTTGTTTGGCCACATCTCTAAACATTGCCTGTCATGCATTTAATGTTTGACTTTTATTCAAGCACATCACAAAGCATTTTCCACTCATCCAACAGTTTTCTTGATGTGGGCAAAACGGTCAAACATTGCTTCAAAGCTACCTTAAATGATTGACCAACAATGTTTGATTGGAGTATTCTTCTGTTTCCTCTTATTGTAATTTGCTTCCAGTAATTGATATATCAAAACTATTGATATTTAAAATCCCAATCAACTAAACATGTCAGTAGAGAAGTATGTCAATGATGCAGGATTCTGAAAATGGATAATTGGCACCGTTTCTTAAATTTTGGTCCATCTTTAGGGCTATTTTCCTGTAAAGGGTTATGTACTTATCTTGATAGATGCTCCTGGCGTACGTTTGGTTGGTAACCTGCCTTTCTCAGTCTCCATCCCTCTTCTTCTTCAATGGCTCAAGGCAGCAGCTGAAAAGAAAGGACCATTTTCATTTGGCAGAGTACCAATGACTCTTGTCTTCCAAAAAGAAGTTGCGGAGGTAACGTTTTCAGCATTCCCGGCGAATGATCAATGCAGTCACACTGGGCGCGTTAACTTCGTTATTTCCTTTCAAAGCAATGGAATAACTGCCTTGCGTTATGTGAACTCTCTTTCGCCTACAGCAATGTTACCACCCCAGATAACGTATGTGCAGTACAGCGGTGGTTGTGCAGTATAGCGGTGGTTATACAGTACAGCGGAGGGATACCATCAGTACCGCGGAGGGAGACCATAAGTATAGCGGTGGATGTTCAGTACAGCGGTGGGATGATATCCCTCCGCTGTACTGCACAACCAGCGCTGTACTGCACAACCACTACTGTACTGCACATACGTTATGCGGGGTGGTTACATAGATAATATTTCATTACTTGGTCAAGACCCCATTGAATACTTACTACACGGTCCTACACAACGAGCGAAGCAAAGCAAGCTCCCCGTCCAGTTGTCAGCGCTTTTCAAGGAACAAAGCCCAGTTGCAGCTGAGAAAGACAGTCAAAGGAAAATTAATTTCGTTGGAAAGAATTGTCAGGGTCGCGTGTAAAGCATCATCACGTCATCACGAAGGTGAAGGTGAAGGTGAAATTGTGTTTTAGTGCCAGTCACTTGGATCTCAGTAGTAGGTTAACTAATCGAGACCTCGACCCTGGCCGTGACGCTACCGTGGCTGGGCTCGAACCCTGACCACACTTAGCTCTTCACACCACGGGTCAGCAGAATTACACCACGACGCCACAGCACCTTCAACGAAGGGATCTGGGCGTTGTTTTTGACGACGAAAGTGAATATCAAAAAATTAAACCGCCAGGATTTATAGTAGATTTGCTTCATGATCAAAAAATTTTTTGTATTGAAATATAAATGTATACAATTTTAACGGAAAAAAGCTCAAATGGCACACATTAAAACTAACGCAATTGCGATTGCTTTTTCCTGCAGGTGCGACACAGAGACATAGAGCAGGGCTTGATTAATGCGATATTTCGAATCGATTAACTAGAATTAATCAATACAATAATTACAACCAAGACAGAAACTAATAGAGATAAATAACAGGGAAATATAACATGCAAATATCATACATAAATAGTAACTTACCAACTGTTTCCTGCCTGTCGCAAGCACATCACAGTTAACCTGCTGCTGAGCCCTTTGGCTCAGTCTGGCTTGCTTAAAAACTACTCGCCTTTTATACATTGAGCTTACTCTCAACGGAATAATAAAATTTTACTTCAAGCACATTAGTTTAAAAATTAAGAAAGAGTTCACTCCACGAACAATTATATCTACAGGGACATCTAAACAAACAGTACGTACAAACTACTCAAAAACAAAGACAAATAAAAGCGTGAAATGAAAGTTTGTATTAACAGCAATAACCCTACGCATATTTTGCCCTGGCCTTCTTTGCGGCATGCAGAAAAGCGTGACAATATTTTCCTTACTTTATAGAATCTTGTTGCGAACCATAAGTCCTACCTGAGATCGCGAATGTCGATAATGACTCAATATCTTTGCGACGCAAGAAAAGCGATGACGTTGCCGAAATCAGTGTTTGTTCCCCAACCAAATGTAAGTATGAGCTTTCCTATGCAAAGTATTCCATTGTGTTACAAAGACTTGATTTCTTGATGACCATGGACACTCGCTTTAAGACTTAAGGGGGTGCTAATTCAAAGGGATCCTATCTCAAGGGAGTGCTTATTTGAAAGGCAACATCTATGAAGTGATCTAAGGGCATCAGCACGTACATTATAAAGTCTATCTAGACATACTATATAGATAGTGATAAACTAAAACAAAACCCCAGATGCCCTTCGTATATACCATATATTCATGTGTACGAAATCATATACTTATGTAAACCCTATATTTATGTATGCCAAGCTCGAAAGCTCGAATTATTGATTATTTCATCCTTGTATCAAACAAGTGTCTAGTTCCCTTGATGAGGCCCCATTAGAGGGGATCTGAATATTCCATATCCCCTACAATTGTTCTTACCATCCCCTTATCCCCTGTATGTTTTCTCCCTTTTGTACCAGAATGTCGTAAAGAAGTATCCCTTTTACCCGTTATATTGCCCAAATTTTCCATTACACCTTCGATTTTGGCTGGAAATATCCCCTATCCCTAATACCCTAATTGGGCTTCCTTAATAGACCTTTTCAAAGAGATCTGGGTCAGGTGCGACTTTTTTCTGGAAAATGGTAGACGTATCGAGTAAGGGGATCCTCTCCACGGACCAAGATCGGAATTGCAGTCGTTCCAGGAGAGACATTGCAGCAAATTTTGCCTCAAATTCATATTTAATGGGAGTTGAATTGAAAGAAAGGATTCAAGTCCCAGTTTATCTGGTCCAGGATCAATTTAATGTACTATTTTCCCTTTTGTAAGTTAATTGCATCTTGCTTCCTGAGTTTCTGCAGATATTTTAACATTGCTAGATTCCTTTTTCTGTCTTTTTCTTCTACTTTTCGTGAATTTTGAGTAAAGTCTGCTTCACTACTTCCTCTGAAGCGATTGCAATTCCAGTCTTTGTCAGTGGTGAGGATTCCCTTACTCAATACGGCTGCCATTTTCCAGAAAATGTCACGCCTGACTCAGATCTCTTTGAAAAGGTCTATTCAGAATAGCATACAAAATTTCATCGATTACTTACTGACCTGTTACTCTGTCTTCTCTTTTATTTCAATGAGACAGCTAGGCGACTTGCAACGTATTTTTTTGACAACATTCATCTATCTTCTTAGATCGATGCATGGCTGGTGAATATCGTCCCTTTGAAGGAGCCACGAATCAAGGCACCTTTCGATGTTGTTGAGCAAGTAGTCAAAGCTGCTTTCTCTCAAAGAAGAAAAGTCATTAGAACACCGTTAAAGTAAGCACATATCAATTTATATCAAGATTGACTTTGAATAAACTGCTGGATTTCGTAGGATACATGCATTTTTTATAAGTTCGGCTTATGCTCAGTATTGAAAATTCCTTAACTGACAGACTAATTTTAGTACTCAAAATTCCTTAGCAATTCCTTAACTTTTTACTTTGTGTTTCTTTAAAATAAACCCAGGGTAAGAAAAATACAATATATACTCTACTTGTGTACTTGGCTTCATTATAGCCTCTAGACCCCATTTGTGCTGTCCATAACTACATAAATGTAATCCGAATGCATTCGAAGATTAAATGTATCGTATTCTTTAGCAGTCTCCCATCCAATACTAGAACCCTCAAGTTTTTTCCTATCCGAGTACTATCCCTCCTTATAAAGGTCTTCCTTATAAAAGAATGCGTGCATAGCAGATGTCATGTTTTAAGCATTGTTTCCGAAAGGTCGCTGTCTGTTGCCGATTGTCGTTGAGTTTCGCTGAGTTTTTCGGATTTTCGCTACCTGTTGTTTAAAATGCTGAATAAAGCCGTTGTCCTTGCCACTAGCTGTCGCTGAGTTTACTGGAATCCGCGTAAAGAAATGTTATTTCCATAGCGACACTTCAGATTTTGAAAAAAATCTGCCCCTTTGTGTTTCCAAAGGACCAGTGTCTTGCTTTTGCTAGCCTATCGCTAATACCAAGGAACATTTTGGTTGACGTATGTGTTGGCTGAAGTTGTAAGTAGTTGCGTAAGAGCTTTCCGAAACGTCTCCAGCACATTTTTACAGAACTCAGCGTCACCCAACAAGAGCCAACGACGTATTGGAGACCAGGCAAAAATTTTCAACCGTTGCTAACAAAAAGAAAGAATATTTTTCCAAATTACCCGAAAAAGCGACGCTTCTGTGAGGTGGAATGCCATCCGTTGCAATCAGTGCATCGAAAGAGAGGCTTGTGGACGGGCAAAGGCGAGAACTTTATCAACTGAGATTCTGACCCGAGGTAAAAAAACGCCCACAATAAAAGTAACTTCATAACTTACTTAAGTATGGAGTCAGCCAGAGAAGAGAATTTGCAGCAGTGGTATATAAGATATCCATACAGTGAATCGTCTCTCAGCTGAGATCTCACGTCTCTGTCATGAAGTAACAATTTAGGGCCAGCCGATAAGCATCTTTATCTGGAAGTAAAAAAAGCTTCAACATGACCAACGTCACTATCACATGAAAGCAAATTGAACTTTTAGCTCAATAACGCCACAGTTGATTCTTCCTCAATTTTTCTAAAAATCCATCGGAAAATTTTCCAAGACTTAAACTTTTATTTTCTTACAGATCGTTGTTTCCTGAACATGAATGTTTAGTAGAAGATCTCTTGTGGCGAGCAAATGTAAAACCAACGTTAAGGGCACATCAGCTGTGCATTGAAGAATACGATGCCCTCTGTCAGACATTTATTATGATTGCAGATAAACATGGCCTAAGCAGAACTCCATTGAGAGTTAACAAACCAAAACCAGTGGCCGATGCAGAAGAAGAAATAAGATAGACACTAAATGAATAATCGGTAATTCGTTGACGTTGTCAACCAGCCGAACCAGCCGAGCCTTGATCGAGCGAACATCCTTTGAGATAGCCAACCCGGTAAACCCGGTAATCTTTTGGTACCCCTCAACTGTATACTGATATCCTTCAACAGCACTGATGATATCCCTCAACGATACTGATGATCTCCCTCCACGGTTCTGATGATATCCTCCACAGTACTGATGATATCCCTCCATAGTATTGATGGTATCCCTCCATAGTACTGATGATATTCTATTTCTCCAACCGTACTGATGGTAGCAGCTATCTCTCCACTGTACTGATGATATTCGTCCACTGTTCTGATGATATCCCTCCGCTGTATTGATGGTATCCCAGGCACCACTGTGCTGATGATATTTCCCACTGTGCTTTTTTCCCTCCACGGTACTGAACATCTCCACGGCAATGATGATATCTTTCCACTGTACTGATGATATTCATCCACGGTACTGATGATATCCCTCCGCTGTATTGATGGTATCCCAGGCACCACTGTGCTGATGATATTTCCCACTGTGCTTTTTTCCCTCCACGGTACTGAACATCTCCACGGCAATGATGATATCTTTCCACTGTACTGATGATATTCATCCACGGTACTGATGATATCCCTCCGCTGTATTGATGGTATCCCACCACTGTGCTGATGATATTCCTCCACTGTCCTTTTTTTCCTTCCACGGTACTGAACATCTCCACAGTAATGATGATATCTTTCCATTGCACTGATGATATCCACGGTACTGATGATATCCCTTCACTGTGTTGAACATATGCTCCACGGTACTGCACACCTATCACCGTACTGAAAAGGCTTTACGCGGGGTAATTGTGGCCCCTATGGCCCGACTCAAAACCAGTCGTCAAGTGCCAGAAGAAACAAGACCGACAGTGCACCAAGCATTGGTCATTTCGCTAAGTAAGGTACCGATTGGAAACCCGAAGCCAAACTCCAGCCTTTTCTGGAAGGATTGTAGGTTTTTAATTTTCGCTAGCAGAAGAAGCATTGAGAACCTGAAGCTTTATTCAATGTTTGAAACAATAAACATTAAAACACTGTTGCCCGACTGTACCTTTTTTTAATTTGTAGTCTGATAAATTTGATATATTAACATGATAAGCAATATTTCTAGGCATACCGTAAAAACCAGACCCTAGGACGTGAGACCCCTGAGACCTTTAGGACCTTTAAGTACTGACATCAAAAAGGACCGTTAACACCAGAGGGTATTCGCCTTTTAAGAACAATAGAAGATCGCAGTAGGCTGTCAGTCCGGGTTTTCTTAGTAGTGGTACTTCCGCTAGTTGGCTGCCTGCCCTCTCTTATTTTTAATTATTGATTTTTTGTTGTTTGGTTGAATACCTCACTGTCTTAGAGCTATGGCCCAACAAAAACATTTCTTTTCAAGTTAATGCAATTTTTTAAGTTTCGATAGATGTCTGTTATTTTAGCGCTCTTTTTGGCTGTCTGCCTTCAGGTGTTTCAGTCTCAATTTATATCAATTTCCCTTTATTTGCCTTTATTGCAGCGAAGACATTACACGTTTTTTTATAAGAAACCTGGCTCGGGGCCTAGTTCTAAAAGTTTCTTAATTTTGGCCCAATTTTAGTTCTAAAAGTTTCTTAACAGTTTCTTAATTTAATGGAAATAAATTGCAGTAAAAGCGATAAAAACGTGAATATGGCAAGCAAATTATTAATATTATTGTATTACAAAGAATTAGTCATGCTGGTGCGAGAAATCGCACGGAAATGCTTGAGAATTGATTACTGCGTCCACAAATGTGAAATCAGTATGTTGGAAAACTGACAAAAATTTTCTTAAGTTTCTTAACTCCTTCCTCCTAGTTCTAAAAGTTTCTTAACTTTTGGGGTGTCTAGTTCTAGGTTTCTTATAAACCGGTTTCTTATAAAAAACGTGTATTCTGCTTGTGTGGTCAAAAAACGTGTACTGTTCGTTTGTTGCGTTCTGGATATTGTTGCCAAATTTCAATTTTAGCTTGTGGTTTCAGAATATTCAAGATCCTTATAGCATAATTGGATATTAAGTGGCAAAATCCCGAGAGTAATGAGAGCAGCCAACTGCGTTATGGAAATATTTGGAGAGAAATTTCACGAGACATTTACTGAGACGTGACTAGGTTTTTGTCGAGAAGATTCTCGAAGTCCCACACAAATCTCTGCTTATGCTCCTTAAAACTGATTGATCGCTATTACCATAAAGAATGTTGATGATGATATCAATGACAAAGAAGATTAAAGGTACCCATTAGCCATGTTTGAAGAATGAGATCAGCCCAGATCAGCATATAAGGTTGCAGCTTGCAAGGAATAGTGTAGAAGAATCCGCACTTTGTTCCCACTTGCTCTCTGTGATCCAAGCTGTTTCAAGCTTTGTTATTGCCTTCCCTCTCCCCGATCGTCTATGATTCCAAATTAGTTTCAACTTGCTCTTACTTAATTGCGGTAATTTCCTTTTTATGTTTGTTCTCAGGGGGGGGTACTTCCATTGTTCATTATACTAGACGTGCCGCCCAAATGGGTAACTTTTTCAGCGCCAATTTCCCTACATATGGGTTGACTTTTCGTAAAGAATCTCTACACATGAGTAGTGAAATATATAAAAACTTTTAGACATGCATTGTCTTGAAAGGCCTGATAAAAAGTGCGTTTTAGTTTTCAGCGCAAATGACTTTTCGACGCATTTAGAGTTGCCTCAGGCGTTAAATTGGGTTCAAACATGTGAGATATTGGTACAAATGGGTAAAAAATTTCGTTGTTTTTTCCATACATGGGTACCATGAGAAACAGAATTTATCGGTAGACATGGGTGGGTTTGGAAAATCTGGGCGGCACGTCTAGTCATTTGAACAATGAAGTACCCCCCTCGGTTCTCAGTTGTCACTTTATCTTTTTCAGTCATTCCCTGTTTGTTCCCCCTTGTCACTTCTGATTCAATTTATTCCCACAGATTCCAATTTCGTTCCCAGATGTTCTCTCCGATTCAAAGTTATTCCTACTTTGTTTCAGCATGTTCCATTGGTTCCCTTCAGTTCCGTTTATTCCCACTCATTCCACGAGTTCCCAGCTTGATTGTATGTTCCAGATTTTAGCGCATTCATGATAATGGCTTCCTAATGAGTTTGTTGTTCAAATTCTGCCAAATTTTGAAGAATCAAAACATCCTGTTCTCAACTGTTTGATTGTGTGCATTTGAATCGCAATTAAAACAAATGGCTCGATTCGCTGATTGTAGATTGTATACATAAAGAATAGAAATTCCGATCTTATTGTTACAACATTCCTGATTCCTAGGTATCTAGGTCTATTTCTTCCGGTTTGCCGAAAACCCCTGCATAATGTTTGAATTCTTCAAACATAAAAATGACATAATGACTACTGTTGCGTTGATCGGCGTTGGTGATGATTATGATGATGTTGATGATGATGATAATGCTGACAATAAGGATAACGATTATGATAATGGTAATGATGATTATTATTATGGTTCTTCGGACATTGCGACAGCATTGCTATGTTTTTTGTGTTCGAAGAATTTCGAACACATTGGTGTGGGGTGGCGTGTCACTAACTAACTAACTCACTCACTAACTAACCAACGCTTGAACAATGGAAAACGTGTAACAATAGGGCCATTGTCAAGAATGGCATTAGGGCCATTGTCTCGGCCATTTATGCGCAATTTGCGGTTGGTTTTTCACAATGAATTTTTGTCAATCTGGGGTCATGTGACAATTGTTCTTCTGATACTAGCTTGCTTCCATGACTCATATTTGTTTACGCAAAATTCGATGGCAAATTGCCACATTGGTTCAATTAATGACATTTCAAACATTCTCATCGTCGATAATAGAGTCTGGGCAAGAGGGGGAAATTCAAAACAGTTTTCAAAGCAAATCGTCATCATTATCTTCATCATCATCATCATCATCATCATGATTACCATCACCATCATTGACGGTGTGGCTGCGGCAAGATCTAAAGGAACGACACCACCACCACAACCAGCCCTACAACCATCACCACAACCACCCTTCAAGTATCACCACGATCACGCCTATCACAACCACCACATATAAACCATGACCATCTCTATCACTACCAAGACTAGCACCACCAATAGGGCCACGACCAACATCACCAACATTATCCACATAATCATTATTGTCCTTGTGCACAGCGACAAACCTCCTGCATCATTTCACTGAAATAGCCATCATTAACCAGAGTCGTTCTTCGAACATGCCCATAGGGCCCCTATGTTTTATTATTTAAACAAGCCAAAGCTATCAATGGATAAAATTGCTTTTCAAACTGCCCTGCTACAAACAAAGAGATAAAACCTAAACACGCAAAGAATCATTAAACCATTTTAAAGAGTAAAAATTTCACTGAACAATTAGCCAGTTTAAAAGCACAAGTTAAAAAGTAAAAAGATTAAACAATCACGTAAAAATTGAAATGACGAACCACCCAAACATAATACAACTAACCACTTACAAGTAGGCGCCTATTTTTGGAGGCGACTAGATGATTACACAGTCCAAACACAGAATAGCAATTTATACCCTCTATTCTGTGGTACAAAGCAACAGAAACAACAGTTAGTGCTTGAAGGTTAAATCTATAGATATTTGGACTGAAAATTTCACTCGGAACGATCAAAGAGGGGGGCTTTGAGGGGGTATCAACCCGAAAACCCGGAAGAAAATTGGGACAAACCCGAAAATCCGGATGACCTAAGTTTCAACAACTGATTTAGTTTACACATTGATATCTTTGGTGACGTTTAAAACCCGAAAACCCGCACATTTTCACTACAATACCCGAAACCTGAACTAGAAAAATTGCAAAACCCGTTGCCCGTTAACTATACTTGACCCGAAAACCCGCACGATTTTTTGGAAAAACCCGAAAACCCGAGGGCAAAATCGGCCAAACCCGCAACCCGTGAAATCCCAAAGCCGCCCTCATCAAAGACGTCACAAAATCTTAACTTTGTGAAGTTCCTGGCATTAATGACATATAATACAGCATTAGCTATGCTCGTATCGTTTGGTTTTAAGAAAGTCTGCAACTCATTTTGTCCTAAAGCGAACGTAGCTACAATCCAGACAATACCTAAATGTCATGCCAGGTATGTGCTTTCAATTCTGCTGCTAGGAAGATGACTTGGCCTTGCTGAGGATTTTCTGAATCGAGCTCGAAGCGATTTTCAGCGTGAAATCTTTTATCCTTTTTCTCTTTGACAAAATGATTGACAACGTGTTCTAAAACTGTCTTTGCTAGGTTGTTTACTGAAAATCCCTCCGCTTCTTGATTTCCAGGCAAATTTTCTGTTGTAAGCACCGCAAAACCCAGCAAGATACGATAGGGGTGACAGAGACGTTGCATATCTTTCATGCCATCCTCATTCCAGACTTTCTCACCGTTCTTAGATTCGAATCCGGCATACGTTCTTCCAACGGCGAAACTCTTTACTTGGATGTGGGCGAAACTGTTTACTTGGATGTGGGCGAAACTGTTTACTTCCAATCTAGGACGCTCTAGGCTATTGTCAATGTCTTCTATCAGCCACTGTGCTTTTTCTGCAACAATTCTACACAGTTGTTCGGAGTTGATTCCATTAATGCTGCATGAATCTGACAATATGGCAGTCTGCGGAAGGCTACAACGTCTAAGGAGTTCTTCGATCTGGGGATGAATTATCCTTACCTAAAAGTGCAACAGTAGAAATTTTATCACAATTACATTCCTTCATTAATTTACTTATTATTACTTATCGATGTTCCTCTAAGTGTAGAAATGGGGAATTCGACCCAATAGCGTGTCTTGGACTGAAACATTGACTCGGAACGATCGAAGAATTTTCAAGTTATGAAGTTTCGAAACATCCGTTCGTAATATTTAAGTAAAATGAAATTATCATGTTGCTCAGTTTCCAAATTGCAATGCTTTTTTCCTGAAGCGTATGTCCCGGGAGACTCCCACTGAGGCCAGACAGGGGGCCCAGTCGGTTTGAGGGTCATACCAAATAACTACCAACTTGTCCAATTGATAGAAACAAAGAAATAATACCGAAACTTTGGGAGGGTAATTTTGGTAGTTAATACCCTTAACATCTAATTCCGAGTGTTTTGAGCTTAGTATGCAACCTTATGTGTATTTGGATGTTAGCAAACTTTTAACAGAACATGGATTGGATGCCTTCAGACCGGCATGATTTTTAGGTTCTTACACTTTCATTCGGAGGCTATTGCAGAAATTTACTACCATTTCAGGGTTATGTGGCTCTCTTTTAGCCCTGATTGGACCTCCCTGTCAGGCATCAATGGGATTAGTCCTCGGGGCGTACAGTACGTACAATCGAGACAACAGCCAAATGGAATATTCTATTTAGAGTGATTCTGATTCATTTTCTATCTGAAGTGTGTTAATTAATTTTTTCTGGATTTTTTTCTGGACTTACTATTAGGAGGATGACATGGCCATGCATTGGGTTTTCTGTGTCGGACAGCTGTGACGATAAACTCACAAATCTTGGCTCATTGGCGAAATTCTCGGACACTCTTTCTAAAGCTTTCTCTGCCAGGTCTTTTACAGACACTCCTTTAGCTCTTTCATTTTCAGGCACACTCCCAGTTGTAAGGACTGCGAAACCCAGCATAATGTTGCTTGGGCAATAGCAACTCCAGATCTTTTCTATGCCATCTGTTTTCAAAGTAATTCCTTTCTTACCCGCCTTCGATTCTAATTCTTATCCTTATCCTTCTGTATCTAGATATTTCGTTCCTGTTTTATCAACAAAACCTGACTCACAAACTCACAAGGCCTAAACACGGCTGCAAGTAGAAAGAGGCGGCAGAAAGAATCAGAAAAGTGGGACATACAAACGGACAAAGTACACTACAGTAAGGTACGTAATGTGATTGCTTTCATTTCTATCAAGGCCTATTTCATCAATTACGCATTTTTTATAAGGAAATTCTTTATAAGGAAGGTAGTGATCGGAAAGGCAAAAGCTTGGGAATTTCTAGTACTGGTTTGGAGACTATGTACTAAGGAATCTGACTTTTTCGTTAACTTTGTACTGTATTTCGATTAAACAAGTTGAAGTTTTGCATAAACCGAGCAACCAATACTAATAGGCCAATAGTTTTCATTTCTACTCGTCGTCTGACACCTTTATGACCCATATCTATATGTGAAGTGTCATGTTCTTTGCAATCTAAATGTGGACATTTTCTGGAATTGGCCCCAAGCATGATAGTTTTTCGTTTTTTTTAACCTTAACATTACACAACGCACACGAGGAAATACTGTAGAATGTTGAGTTTAAAAGCGGAAATAGTTTCTTAGTTTGGTTTTTAAGTCCATTTAGAAGAGTTTCTTGATTTTTTAGAAAAAGGCATATATAGTTTCTTATGCGTAGTCGGTTTCTTATAATAGAATGGGTGTACGCCTGAGCCGAACGTCCTTTTAAAAACATGCTTGTATGCCAGGAAAAATAAAGAATTAGCTAGCTTAAGTATTATGCTTGATTTGGTGGCTTTCTTTGCATGGTGATGTGCATTGGATACGCACTACTGTCGTGGGCTATGATGCTTGATGTTGTGGGTTTCTTTGCTTGATGTGGTGGATTGGATACGCACTACTTTTTTGGGCGATTGTGCTTGATGTTGTGGGTTTCTTTGCTTGATGTGGTGGATTGGATACGCACTACTTTGGTGGGCTACGATGCTTGATGTTGTGGCTTTCTTTGCTTGATGTGGTGGATTGGATACGCACTACTTTTTTGGGCGATTGTGCTTGATGTTGTGGGTTTCTTTGCTTGATGTGGTGGATTGGATACGCACTCCTTTTTTCGGCGATTGTGCTTAATGTGGTGGGGTTTTTTGCTAGAAACAGTGGTGCAATAGCCCATCACAGTATTGCCTATCCACAACCCACCACAGTAGTGCGTATCCCAGACATCAACCAAAGAAACCCACCATACAAAGCGAAAAATTTAACACAGTAGAGCGCAAAGGGTCGCCAGCTTGGATTTCATATTTTTCAAAGTTTTGTTAGAATGCATGGATCGGTTTTACGTCACAACTGCAGCTGAATCGCTCGTGTTTTATTATTTTTAATGCTTTTAATCACAGAGACTATAAAAGAAATAATAAATATATAAATCTTGAAGAACCACTTGAAACCACTTGAAAAAACCACAGAAATAAGTTTTTCTGTTTGCACAGAAAGATCTTTGTTATAACAAGACGATTTGTATCAACATCGATGTCAGATTTTTTAATTTTTATAGCTATTAAATATTTGAAATTCTATAAGGGATCTGACCTTGAAGAGTGACTGAGAGTGTAGAATTTCTCCCCGAGTGATTTTCTTTGGTCAAAAGTTTCTGCCAGTAGTTGAATTGATACGGCATTTTAATTATTCCCTATTCCCCATTAACATAGTTATCCTGTCAACATAATTCCTTATTCCTCACCCAAGACCCTTCAGACCCCGAAAGGCGACCTATTTACCAGAAGGACGAAACTCCCAAAGACCCGTGTCACAGTCAGGACCGAGGTCTCGATTAGTTAAACTACTGCTGAGATCCTAGCGACTGTCGTAACTATTTCACCTTCACCTCTAATAAGCCCTTATCTGAAATGTAGTACTGTAAATTTTCTCACTAAGATTTCTTTTGTCTTAGGATATGAAACACCACAGCAACAACACTTATGATCCATTCGTCGAGAATCCCGTTCCAACAGCAATCGGCCTGTTCCTATTGGCTATTGTCATGGTAACATTAAACTTGGTTGCTATAGTTGTGTTCGTTAAAAACAACGCTCAA